>WJFB01000353.1:1788-70079 GCA_009870185.1 Pygmarrhopalites habei | reverse complement strand
GTATATTATGAAAATGTAACTAATACAATATAAATTAAGAATAGTAATTATGCATGTAGTCCACAACTATACGTATATCTCTAAAAATGAATTGTATTTTAAGATTTATTTGAGTCAACCGGACGACAAGATTTTTGCTTGCATCTTGCGGAAGGGTGATAAATGATTTGACTGCGAATAAACTGCCATGCATAGACTTTAAACTGTGTCATTATTTCAATAAGAAATCATGACATTACACGTACGTTGATCGTGTATGAGATTTTTAAAAATCGTGATACATTATTAAATTATTTTTTAAACAAATACAAATCTCAAATCGTTGATAAAATATATGGATGAACAGAATTTCGCAGTTGAACTGTTTTTGTAATTTATAAACAAAAAATAATTATTATGTAAAAAAATATAATATGGCAAAAGCCTAAGATAAGAACCTAGGTTTTGAAAATTAGTGAAACTACCTTCATGTAGATCTCTAAACCACTATTGAACGTTTAAGCTGAATGATAATGTTATTTGTGAAAGTTAGTGGCCCAACAACGCTTGAAGGTATTGAATAAAAGTTGAATAAATTGATGTTGCCGTATAATATAAACTTCTCTGTGTGCGAGAGTATGTTTGTTTGCTATAGCTATAAAAAAATTCATTACTGTTTTTGATTTGACACTTGGACAGGATGGTGTATAAGACTCACAAGTGAAATTGCTATTTATTAGTCATCAAGGATGATAAGAAGAGCAATTAAAGCATACACATAGTATGACATGGTCTGCAAGTTGTAGAGCATTTACTCTTTAACTTACACATTGCGGCATGAACCGTCATTGCAGTATTTTGGAGTTTAAGTAAAGCTGGTAGATTGTGGTTGTGGTGTGTGTTTTTAGCTGGAAGTCTCGGAGGTCTTTCATGCATGTTACTCAAAAACTTGCTCTTGAACAGATTTCAGTAGTGAGAAAAAAAAGTTGTACAGTACACCAATCCCTACACACTAACTATAGAGTAATACGGAGACGGGACAACACATCCCTCTACACTAGATACTTACATTCTTTGAGGGTATCTTCCTCACATGGTTTTTATTCCATACACAGAGTCTCTGTGTATGACCAAAAAACTAGAGAGAAAATCCTCTTGAAATTGTGTGTACAGTTAAACGGTGGTCTATCTATCTATTATCTGCGCTAATGTTTTCCAGAGAAAGCTAACGAGATTTTCATTTCCCCTCAACATTCTCTTCGAGTAGTAGTAGTATTCTTACCCTTGTTTGGTTGTGGCAGTTAAATTGGTGTAGTATGTAGTACTCCCAACATTTCCTTGGGTTTCGCATTTGGTCTGGTTTGACAGGGCGGAGATAAAGAAATTGCATGCACGAATTACTCTATTTGTCCATATAATATATGGTGGGGATTCTGAGAAAAAAAGAGCATGGATGAATGCCAGGCATGTACATTTTTTTTTCAAAAAGAAACCAATTTATCCAAAATTTAAATTATGAGTCAAGTCACATATTCGAAAAGAGAGGAGGAGGACTAGAGAAAAAGTATTCCTGCCGTCACCAGTGACTTTTCTTAATAAATAATACTTATTTTTTCCATACAATAATAATAAATGTAAGTTGCTTCCACTGATTAATTTCAATACAGCAGGGATTTTTATTTTATCTTGCAAAGAATTTTGTTAACAAATTACAATATTCATTAAATGTATGAAGATGAGGTATTCATTTTGACATAATGCATTTGGGATGAGATAAATGTAAGACCTCCAGTGTTAGAGTGTGCATATAAAAAAATTTGGCACATAGTATCCTCTTTCTCCTTGTACGTCTCTCCCCTTCTCAATCCGAGAGAGAGACCCGCATCCTCCTCCGCCTCCTCTGAAAATATCTTTTTTTTGTATACATACATAATATAATAGGACATGAGATAGTAATGCTCCTCTGATTACTATGTCCAAAACATGTGGGATGTGTGTGAAAAGTTGTAATAAACTTGACTAGGGTGATATGTGTATAGTTGTGATGTTATTGATGTACACAGTGATTTTAAAATTTTGGTACAGATGTATAGTGTGTAGTGGACTTTGCGTGTGTTCAAAATTTTATTTGAGACTGTAACGATTTCTGTGTTCTCTCTCGCTCTCTTTCTCTGTGTTTGGTTGGATGCATATTGTGAGTATGGTATGTAGATTGTGAAGGGAGTATACAAAATACAGTGTGTGTTGCAAATAGAAGAGGAGTTGACTGTAGAATTCTGTTTGAAGGAAAGTCACGTTGAGAGGAACAGAAGCTTTAGGGTTCTAGCTAGAAGAGGGAAAGAGAGAGAAATGCACATGACTTCATTTAAAGCACACTTCATGAGACCGGCACGTCAGTTTCTGTTCGGCATTGCAGTGGAACGACGTATCCGATTTGGAGCGTACGGGGAAAAAACTCGGAGCCAACTCCAATAAAATTATACTTCCACCGCAGTTAACGAAAAAGGAATAGTCAATAGCCACGCATCATTTCAAGCTACCCTACACTAGTTATATCTGTCTTTTAGTATAGTGTATTATTATACATATGTGGTACACTGGTGGGTGAAGTTTTTAACTAAACTACATATTATACAGGAAGAAAAAGAAACATAATATATATTAAAGTATCATCACCAATGACTTTGCTGCAAGGAGAAAAAGTGAATACTTAATAAGTTGTCAAATATCTAGCAGATTCTACATTATTTTACACGCTATTTGATTATTCATCATTTATCATAATTCTCCTTGTCTCACTGCCTCCAACAAGTTCTCATCCATTCACCATCATCTTTTTTTTGTTGTCGTCCAAGAGTTTCATTGTTACTCCTGACGTGTCATCAAACCATCATCAAATTTACAAAGTACCTGTCCTCATTGTTTGGTTAAACTGTGTGTTTTTGAGTGTGAGTGAGGAGGGATCTCAATCATTGGTGGTTTTTTTCAGGTAGCATTTTGTCATTTATTTAAAAAAATTCATTTTTCACAACAATAGAAAGATACAAGTCAATTAAATGTGTGTGGGCAACAATCATAATTTTTTGAAATAAATAATAACACTGCAACGAGGGTTTATGCTTGTCTCTACTTATGTATGATAACACATGTACAGTGAAATGACTAAACCAAAAGAAGAGAATCAGTGATTACTTTTACTATCATTTGTACAACTGCCTTGTCAACAAAAGTCTCTGTCTCTCTATCTCTCTCTCTCTCTCTCTTGGTGAAGTTGAGCTGTGAATGTGAAAGTTGTTGTAGGAGAGTGTGGAGACGAAATTGCCGCATACCAGAAGAGCTACACACACAACTACCACGTCTCTTTTCACTAACGAAAGATTTTATACTACACAAACAGTATTGTGTAGTGACTTGGATTTTTCCTTCATTCTCCACAATTTCACACACACAAGTAAATATTTTAGCTGCATGGGGATTGTACCAGTGTTCCCCTCTCCCTCTCCTCGTCGTCCACCGTTTCGTGCAAAAATTACTGCATTGCCTACTCCCCACTTTCCCTACTTTCCGCTCCATACCCGTCCACTTCCACTGTGTTTCATGTATATGAGTTAAGCTGTAGATCTGTTCGATATTTCTCATATATTATTATTAGGCGGAGGGGTGTAGGGTATGTATGTGTGTATGCAAAAAAAATCCCATACACACACGTACACCACTATACATACAAAACAGCCTTCTGTACATGTATCCCTTATCAACATCCAGTCAAAAAGTGACTGTAAGGATAAAAATCTATTTTCATATCATCATAATATTGTATACATTACTTATGTGCGTTCCTACCACCATTCCTCTGAATATTTCCCTCCCTCTCTACACACACAATGGATTAGAATTATTTGAATACGGAAAGCTAAAAGGGGAAATGGAAAAGAGCAATCATCGTCTATTCTTTACTTGAGTATTTTTGGTTAATATTCTTCCTTTTCATGTTTTTTTGTTTTCTACTTCCTCCTCCACTCCTTCCAATTGTAAATGATGTTTTAATACAAAGTGGAAATGATCTTCATTGCCAATTTGTCAAGGTTCTTTTTCCTCCTCATTCATTCATTCATTCTTTTTGAGGTCGAGGTGTCATTTTCCCTGTACTTTGATTTTATTACGCAAGTTTGTTGAGCCGAATATGAAGGAGTTGCATACACGCAGTCACACAAGTTCGGGGATTTTGAGGGAAAGTAAACAATTTAATATGCTATTGATTATAGGATGGACAGAATCGTTTAGTAGTAATGTTCAAGTTAGTACATATGCACTTTTTGGAGACATCATGAGTTGGTAGTTGTTTGTGGGGAGAAAAAAGTATAACGGATATTTTTTGAGTTGATGCTAACAAGGGAGTGAAGAATGGACTTTGTGAAGGGGGTAAAAGTGGAAACTATTAATTGATAATGAGGGAGGGGGAGATGAAGGAGTAGGGAGAGGGGGGGGGGGGGGTGAACATTTCGTCAATTAAGTTGATTGCCATTGTACCAAATGAACAATAAATAATCGCAAAGCCTCCTCCTCCTCCTCTCCTCCCTGTATATGTCTAGCTGTGGCTATTGTGTTGTGGACAAAGTTAGCAGAGGATCGATGATGTACCAGATAGAGTGAAAGTAGAGGAGACAGAGTGAAAGAGAGAGCAGAGTTGACGTTGACGCTAGATTGAGTTGACCGCACCATCGATTAGTCTTGACTGCAGCCAAAACCAAGTACAACAACAACAAGGGATAGTGGTAGTAGTGGTGGTGGTGGTAGTAATATTATTATATTGGTGTTGTTGTTGTTGATGGGACAATGAATGTTAGGTAGGATGACAAAGAAAATGGAATGGATGCTTTTAAATGCTCACACACACACCATTTGACTGTACGTGTGTGTATAAGGTTAATAATATGTACCCTTGTTTTCTATGTCAATGCAGTGACCGTTCATGATGATGGTGACGCCTGAGATGAGAACAAAGGACATGAAGAATACAAGTACCAATGGGCCAAAACCAATTCTTCGTCATCCTCTTCCCCTGCTATGAATCATTATCCTCAGTTCAGAGTATTTTCTTGTTCTTCAGCCTTTGATTTTGGTATAAATCCAATCTTTGTCAACGACACAAGAAATATCACAACAGAAGAAGGGAGAAGAGCAAGGAGCTAGTACATATAATAAGAAAAAAAAGTGAATATTATTTTTCTCTCCGCATTTACAAAAATCATGGTGAATTTACTTCAAAATTATTCTACTTCAAGTACCTTTTTTTGATTATTTATATTCTTCTATAGACCCACACACACGTAAATATGTTTTGAGTAATTACATGTACTGTACACTGCGGATAAATGAAGTAGAATTTTGATGCAAAAAACGTGAATTTTTACAATATATTTAAGCCAATATATCCATATATTTGTGTTGCAGACTTTGTGTTATATTTCTTTTGCCCTTGTTTTCTCCTCATTTCGTATATATTATACGCCTATAGTGTATTTTGTGTGTTACAAAGACACCAATTCATGTTCTCCTCTCCTGTGATGTCAAAATATCCATGAATATTCTCAAGACTGTTACTGTTGTTGCTCCTGTATCAGCTGCTGTCCAGATGTGTGTCTGTGTCATAAGTTGTTAGCAGTACTGCTATACATCTTTGTACTCTTACCATTGTTGCTCTTTGAACGTTTTGCTACTCTGTGAGAGAGAGAAAGCGGCGAGGTCTTAAAGAAGAGAGCGAGAGAGAGAGGAAAAATAAGTCAAAAAAGTTTTTTATATATTCTCCCTTCAAAAAGTTTAAAAGGTCAACCTTCCATACAAAATCAAAGTTACACATACAAATGAAATGTTTATACATGACGGCATACACAGCACGACGACTTCAAATAATTCTACAACAACAAGTATGACAGACAAGTTACGACAAAATCAAATAATTAGTTGACCTAAAATCAATTCATAGTGGGATTAAAAGATAGAGAAAGAACTATTTCTTCCTACTCTATCTCTGCATTGTGTGTGCGTGTCTTCCTTCACAAAAACACACATACCTTGTAACAACGTACAAAAGAGGTGGGTGCTCCGTAATTTCGTACATAACGGAAAGAAACTACAACAACAATTATCTAGTATATCTCAACAATTTTGAGAGACGCGTACAAAAAAAATAATTTGCCAACTGCCTCAACCTCAACAGAGCCTGAGAGTCAAATTGATTGCTGCATTTTTTGCTTTGTTTATTTATTGTTCAGCTCTCTCTCTACTACTACTACTATTATTCTTTATAATTATAATATATGCTGAGCCTGAACTTGCGTTACAATTTTTATATACTTTTGAGAGGAAGAGATAATCTCTCTTGTCAAAGTCTTCCGGACTCCCTCTCGTCTTCTCACACTTCTTGTGCACTATACTTTTTTTCTTCCTCTCTCTGAAAAATTATCCGAGAGAGAGAAAATCCACACACACATTACACCCTACACACACAGACACAATACAAAATCATTATCAATGTCTTGGGACGACAACAAGTCATTGACAAGTGGTGTCAACATAGTTGAAATTGTAGAACCAGAGCAAAGATCACACAACCTCCAACCGACTTTTGCTTCTGGTTATCCTTCCACTGCCGGAACCGGCTATCGGAGTCGGAAAAGCTCCAGGTTTGTACTTTGCAACTTGTATGCTTGTATTTTTTATTATGTACTTTAACCTTCAGCCACTTTTTTCTTCTTCTCTTTCTCTCTCTCTTCTCTTGTTGTTCTTGTTACTCTTGTTACGTAGTCCTAACAAATTAACTAACTTTATTCTCTTTATCTTTCATCATTATTTTTAAAAGATTTACAAACATGTGTTTTTCACTCTCCTCACTTTTTTCACCCCCTCTCTCTCTCTCCCTCCCTCTTCCTTATCTGATCACACACATTCTCTCTCCCTCTTTCCTTTTTACGACAGGATCATGAAATGTGAACAGTCCAAAAGAAAAAAAATATTTCAAGGAAAAAAAAAGTTTTTAGATTCCTTTTTTTTCTCCCTTGAACACTAGTACACTTGAACCTTAATCGGTGTTATCTTATTTTTATTTATTTATTTTTGCTGGCGCTACAAAATGATACGCTTTCCTTGCCATTAAACCAACTGTTCAAAGTTTACAAAGTTTTCATTTTTTTAAAAAAAAATTCAGCTTATTATATAAAATACTCGCACTACCCACTCAATCTCAATTCAAATACACAACAGTTACCTACACACACAAGTTACCTACAGTATGTTTTACATATACCCTAGTGTGCAATTTCCAACATGTATAATGTGATGCAATGTAATTTCTTTTATTATTTTTGTTCGCCAACATACATCTGTTTTTTTCACTTTATGTAACATTGAAATTGATCCTCCTTTCTCTCTCTCCTTGCAATCCACAGCATGTGCCATGGTCATGACACACCATGCTTAGTAGAGAGAAAAAAAGTAGGAAGAGGTGTATTAAAAATATTGTGGGTGCTAGAGAGTCCTCGTTAAAAGATACAAGACTCCTTTCGTGAAATCTAATCTAAAAGTCACAATTCTTTTTTTCCCCATGATTTTTTCCCTCCCCTCCTTAACTACAAACTGCTGCTGCTCCCATTCTCACCATTTGTATTCTATAAGTCGGGGCACATGAGAGAAAGTGCTTCTCTCTCTCTCTCTTTTTCCACCGACACACATTATCTTACGTCGCCCTCCTCCTGGCTCTTCTCTCTACACATATACTTAGACTGAGTGTACGTATGTATTATAAACGTATTTTGAGCCTGACTTGATTTCAAATTCCCCTTTTCCTTCTTTCTTTCTTATTAGCTCAACCAGGAACACGAAAGAGGAAGTTGTGTGTGTGTGTGTCATGTATAATACATAGTGTTTTTTTCTGAATGGATGATTTGAGAGTCTACAGTAGTAGTAGTCTGACAGGATTCATGGTGTACATATGCAGAGCACAAAGCTAAAGCTGTTATTTGTATTTTGAGCCATAATTGAACGTGTAGTTTAAGAACATGGAGTTTAGCACGTTTAGCCACATAAAAAACTGGCAGTCAGTTCTCTCTCTCGGTCGTCTGTTCCGCTTCTTCCTTCCGTATTACCCGGTATACAAACAGCTCTCTCTCTCTCTCTCTCCTTTTGACTGGATATGCGAAACTACCTTACTACTGCTACTACTTTATACCTACTTATGTTGCTCGCGTGCCAGTAAAATAGTTTCTGCGTCAAGGCAGCTTTTTAGCCAGCACAAATGAAAGAGACGGAGAGAGAGAGAGAGGTACATGTACATCAACCAAATATTATATGGGCGATGTGTGAAACACGTCAAAGTGTATAAATACATGGAGAGTTATACTCGTTCCCTGTTTTATACAATATACTGTATGCAGGACAGATATACTCTCGTTAGTAGAGTTAATCAAGACACGCATGATTGTTTTTACTGTACAGCTTGGGTTCTATGTATGTATTTTATGTACATACATACATATCTCTCCCTTCCCTGCAGTACCATTTCAAGATAATATTTTGGCAACGAGCTTATTGATTTAATAAAATTAGACTAAATGAAAATTTTTGGGACACACACACACAAGCTAACAAGTATATTTCATCCCATTAATTCGAATAAGTTGTAAGTTGTAGGAAATCCCATAAATTAAATTTTGTTGTGGATTGAGAGAAGGGAATCCTCATTTGTATGGAGGGTAGAAGGGAGTATTAGTATTATTTTTCAGCACACAGGGATCAGTATCGAAGGAGTTGGAGTAGCGTAATTTTTTTGCATAAATAAGGGGAAAGTTAAGGGAGAAAGTGGGAGAGAAGAAAATGACATTGGATTCAATTTGGAAAAAGTTAAAGTGACGGATACGCCCTAAATGGTAAAGCTTTGGTTTTAGCTTAGTGTCTAAATAATGGTCATTCTGCTCCTTGATCAAAGCCATAATCCTTGACGTCTACATGTTTACAATGTTAAGTAGTGGCCAATTAGGCTGTAGTGGTAGTCTCGGTCTCTCCATGTCTCCGAGAGTCCCACCCGTCCTTTCATAAATCCACACCAAGTGCAAATTAACGGCTGAAAGTTTGTTGATGTCAAAGCCTTCCCACTGTTTTTCATTTCCTCCTCTCTCCCATTCCTCCTCCTCCTCCTCCGTCTCCTCTGATGACGGAGTTTAGGAGAGATGGAAGGAGATGAAGACTGTTAACAACGGGTCTTGTACAGAATGTGTTTGTCCCTTTCCCTCCCTCCTCTCTCTCTAGTGTATTCATGTGTGTGTGTGTAGTGTATATGCAAAGAATGGGAGAAAGCTTTGAGACTTTCTGGTCGTATTACCGGCTTGGCATAATTAGGAATTGGAACTCATTTGAAATTTCAATTACCTTGATGTTTTTCAAAATGCGAGAATAGGAAGGTTGAAATGAAGCCAACTGAATAGATTTTGTAGAGAGAGAGAATTCTCTGCCATAGAAGCCAACAAAAATGTGAACATAGGTAGAAATAGTATATTGTACTATTGGATAAAGTAAATTCTAGTATTCTAACGATGTTTAACTCTTGGTAGAGGAGGAAACATATGGAAATCTCAGTTGTGTGTACATGTACTTGAGTTGTTAGGAGGAAGGAGGAGGAGGAGATATAATGTATATAAACTTATTTAGGTACCTCGATCTCATCATCAGGATTTTCCCTGGGTACCTTTCCCTTGGTGGATCAGAATCTGTAAGTACTACTGCAGCATAATATTATTTTGTACAAATGAATGCCTCCGCATTCACCAACTTAATTCAATTTGTCGATTTTACATTTGAAACAAAAATACAGTCAGGAGTAAAAGTAAAGATTGGGATGGAGAGAGGAGAGGAAGAGGTGGTGTAGGATTACAAACGAGAAAGTACACACAATGAATGAGAGGACATCATAGAAGGAAGGTAGTGTGTGTGTGTGGGGATGAAGAATAGAAAGACAGACTGACGACTCGGATAGATATTTATATGCCTTGTAATTTTCAATGTTGTGAGGTATTCACAATGCTTAGGTAGTTTGAAGACAAAGAGAGAAATGCTGTGCTTTTGTTTTGACGTATGTTCAGTACATGATAATATGTGAAATATGGACTATACCCAAAGTTTTAAGTGAACCATGTGCGATTTTAGGCACATTTTATTACCATCATAATAATTCATGGGATATATAATGTTAGGTAAAAACTCTGCCAGTCCTTTCTCTGTACTCTACAGTCCTTTTAGGTTGTGAGTATCAACTGAACCGTATGAAAATTTACGTAGTAGCAGAGAGAAGACGTACATACATGTGTGGGTACTTATCTGAGGATGGCTACATCTCATTTCATCATATTCAAGATATGCCACACATCAACATCACTCTTTTCTCCTCCATATAATTGTACATGTGTATTCTGTGTATACATTCTGTTCTATCGGGTGGATGAATGGATAATGGCCTCGTGTCGTTAGGATTTTTTCTGAGAGAGAGGGAGAGAGAGAGGTAGTAGTGTTTTGAGAGTCGCAGTATGTGTGTGTGTGTAGATCCAAAGATCCATTGCTTTCTCTCTCTCTCCACTTATCTTAAAGTTGTTCACGTCGAAAGGCGGCGGCTCGAAATGACGACCAACTCTGTGAAATGTCCGTGTGAGATTACTAGCCCAGTGCACCCTCATATCCTCGTCGTCCTCAGTGGAGTGGAGTGCATGGGAGAGGCCCAGAGAAAAAGACACAATGATTTTGACTTGTCGACTCACATATTTCCTACTTGACTGAGAGAAGGGAAAAACACAGAGTTCAAGTCGAGAGTCAGTAAAGTTGGGTCTGGCCAACAAGACACACACACTCATACACAAAAGCACAATAGCTGTAGTGGTGGTTGTTGTTGTAAGCCTCTGAAGAGGAAAAAAAAGCTTGTGAAAAAAGGTACAAAATTTACTCTTTCTTTCTTTCTTCTTCTCTTGTTATTTGTATGTGTACACATTCCTCCTCCTTCCTCATACACACACATTCGAATTATCCACAGTGGAGGGGAAGGGGAGGAAAGAGTGGAACGCATGGTTGAGCAGAGTAGATTGAAAGAGGAGCGAGGAGGGAGTATAAAACAGATGAGAGTTTACAAAGTTATACTCATTCATAGACACATTGAGTGAAGAATGAGAAGTACAAGTGAGTCGAACCCCAACTCATGCAAATAAACTGCATAATAGAAGACAAACCGACAAGAGGGGACAGACACAGAGTTCCAACGAGGGACCCAAAAAACCTGAGTGTAATATTACTTTTCTCCTTTCTTTTCTCCCAGTCTAGTGTACTGTAGTGTGGAGCCAGAGAGACAGAGAAAGTCTGTGGAAGGTAGTCAAGTGTTTCTCTTCGTGTATGTATGAAAACGTACACAGATACACAAGGCCTTAGCTAGGAGAAAAGGAGTCGTCGTCCTTCTCCTCCTCCTCCTGAACAGAGTCCCTGTGATTACCCCGTGAGTCCTCTTTCTCTCTCTCTCGCCCTTTTTTACTTGTCCGTCCGCAATCAGTCTGTAAAAAATTCATGGAGGACGAAAGAAATTTCCCTATATTCTCGTCTTCCTCCTCCTTCACCTCTTCTTGTTATATCAGTACCGGCTTGGTCGTTTCTCCTCTTACCCTTTTTTGCCACAAGGAGACTGTCGTCGTAAATTGAATGGGAAACTTTCTCCTACAACACTGTCCACTTTCTCCATTGTGTGTGCATACATTTTGTGTAAAGTTAACAATGTCCCTGTCACGATGGCCAGTCAGTCAGTGGTCTCCTCACCCTATGTCCATCTTTCCGAGTCGGAGGAGGAGGGAGGGGAATGTGTCCACGTGCTGCTCAGACTCGTCCACAATAATTTCTATTCTTATGTGTTCTTCAGTCTTCAGTGACTGAGTCTTCTTATTGTAAAAAATCAAACTGACTCTCTCTATCTCTCAACTCTCGTCCATTTGTACATGTTTTTCTTGTTCCTGAGGAAGAAAGGATAGCTCTCCTTCTCAAGGATTGTACACTCCGTCTTGTTCTTCCTAACTAACGACTACACCTATTTGAACCATCATAGTCTAAATAATTAAACTATTTTACTGTGCTATTCCACTCACTACCAGTTCTCCTCCCTTCTGTACTCTTCCATACTGTTGTGTACTTCAAAGGGACTCTCTTCCTCTTCTTCGTCATCAATAAAGGATGTAGTGGGAGGGAAAAAGTTGAGACTTTATAGTATTAAACAAATCCCTTGTACATACAACTGATTAATATACCAGTACTCGTACACACAAAAGAGAGAGAGAGATACAGTGCCCTATATACAACTCCAGTTTCTTTGAACAGGCTAAGCTGTGTGAGTGTGTAGCCGTCCCTAACTATTTGATTAACGTAAGTTTCATAGTACTCCATCTTCTTTATACAAGTCGTGTCATGGGTATAGTGCGTATCATTCTCTTATCCCTCCGTACGAGGTGTGTGTGTCTATTGTTCTTTACAATAACACAAATTTACCTATTTACTACCTTCCATCTCAGTTTTATAACCTATTGCCCCATCACGTCTTTTTCCGAGAGGACTAGACTGTGTGTTGTTGTGTGAGGACTGTGTACATTTTATACGAGGAGTGTACATACTACACGCTTGTAAATCTCAATGTGTATTTTATGTTTCTCTTGTAAAACCAGAGGATATAGAGAGTCTGGTCGTACATACCTTTCCTTTATGTTGGTATAGATGCTTATACAGAGTGTGTGTGTGGTGACGGTAATTCCTCATGAGAAATTGAGGAGAAATCTTAAAATAAATACCCTTGTCACGTTGAATTTTCATTGTAAATGAGAAATATTAGTCATTACAAATTTAAATGGCTTCTCCTCTTCCCCCTGAACCAACTTTTCTTTATCCTTTTCTCCTTTATCCTTTATCTCGACCGCTCACACACACACACACTCTCTCTCACTGATTTTACGGGGAAGTTTACCTGTGATTTTTCTTCGTTTCTTTTCTCATTGCAAACATTAATTCGAATTTTTTTTCTATAAAGAGTTATCTCTCTGAGATATTTCTCTGGTCTAGATTTACGAGGAAAATTTGAGTGAATTTTGTAGAATATTATATTTTGACTTATTAATTCAATAAATTATTTTTAACATCGAAATTTTTCTTGTACAAAACAATACTTTCAAAATTTGCAAAAATTTTTTTGAAGGTTTTATGCAATTAAATGAATATTCCTCCCTAGAAAGTACTTAGCTGTGAAAATGCTGTTTATCTTTAAAATGTCAACTGAAGGTTTAAAGCAGATTTTCAAAAGGAAAATAGGTTTCTGAATGTCAAGAAATATTGTAATATAATTTTATGTGTCTTTTTACATTGTCCCTTGCCATGTGTCATATTGTCAATCATTCTAAACTCCTCCAGACAATTTGATCGACTAGACTCAACCTGAAAATGTCAAATTAGTCCTACTTTTATTAATTTCAATATTTTGACATTCAAAATATGAAATTATGAATACAAAAGACAAAAATGTGGTCACCTGTTCAGAATTATATTCGTGTTGGCTTGTACTTTGGTGTGAGAGAGTGTGCATATTTATGTGTGTGTGTGTGTGTGGAGTTACGACATGAGACAAAATTGTTTTAAAGATTTATGACACCCAATTTGTCAGACATTTTGGAAGGAGTGTATGAAGTGGATTTGTATACACTTGTAAAAAATGGGGATACATTCCATGTATAATATATTCCCTCCGTTGTTCTCGTATGGGGAACGATGGAGGAGCAATAACTTTCTCCATGACATATTTATAATTCAGGGAGAAGCCTGAAGAAAGGATTTTCCAAAATTTGATAATTAGTGACAAGGAATTTTGGGTAGTATAGTAATAATAATAAGGAACTGACTACACGAGTCCACGAGTGTAGTAAATTATTGACTTTGTTGTCACGAGTCAAATGTTCTCTATTTACTGATTTTACAAGAGACGAGTAAATAGGATAGATGGGTACTCCACCTTAATGAATAATATTTGTCAACATGACACACATACCCACGCTCACATCCTATTGTCTGTCAGACTCTCTCCCATTTATAATCCATCGGTTTAATCTTATCATCCCTCTGTTTGTCTTTCAAACTAAAGTGCAAGGTAAACGGAGGAGGAGGACGAGGAGGAGAAGGAAACTTTAGGCTTCTTAGCGTCATTTAGTGTGTCTTGGGTAAACTTTTGTCAATACTGTGGATCACCAAGAGCTCACACACAAGAAGTCCTTAGCTCCTTCTCTTTGTTGACAAGCATTGAGCTTTCAGGACCATGGCACACATCCTCAAAACAGTTAGCCATTTATTCAATAGCTCCTTGTCTGTCACAGAGTCAAAACAATTAAAATTTTACGCATAAAAAGTTCAATCAATTACTGAAATTGAATTGCCAGACTTTTTCGACTTTATGCTGAAGAAAGTCTTTTTCCTAAACACTTCATTTTCATTTCTCGACACCAATAGTTGAAATTAAGAATAAAACAATTGTTGTCAAATTATTAAAAATTTCACTTTCTCCATGAAATATTTATTATATTTATTATCCTCTAAGAAAATTTTTTGCTGACTGATTGTCATCTAAATGAGAGTCTCAGCAACTCGTAGATTATAATCTGGCTGTACAGGAGAAAAAAAGATTGCCATTAAAAAATCGTTAAACTAATAACCGTAAAGGTGTACACACAATATTTCTAGCTTTCCCTTTTCTCCGGTCATTCACACAAATAAAAATGAATGTTGCTTTTTCTTTGTAAAGAGAAGCACTCTAAAAAATTAATTTAAATACCTTCATCTTGTACCTGTCCGGAAATGTTCACAGTATTTGACAATACAATTTATGTACCCATGTCGTCCCCACCCAGTGTGTGTGTATTATTAAAAATCAAGTTTACACTGCATTTTTTTCTGTTCAGAAAAAAAGGATGGTTCCATATTTTTTCTTTCTCCTTGTTCAAAAAAAATATATTGCAAAAAGGTTCGAGACTTTCAAATCGAGAGAGAGAGAGATGGAGAGGGAAAGGGCCTTAAAAGAGTTTACCCTTAAAAAATAGGGAAGAGGAGTCTAATATGACTTTTCCTCCTCAGTTTAAGGGAAAAAAAGTCGTCTATGTGAGTGGGGCATATGTATAAAATAAACTTTTATACTGACCTATTCTTTTTTCATTCTCCCCCTCCTCTGCCTCCCTCCCCCTAGTCACAGCTTGCTGTACAATACATAGTAAAAAATATTACGAGGCTACATGTGCAAATTTCACATTCAACTTGATAATATAGCTCTCTACGATGTATCCCGAGTCTATCCCGTCCCGTACTCTGTACATGCACACATCATGCAGACTACGATGCATACAGAAACTCTCTTCCACTCCCCTATTTCGCCTTCCAGTACAAACTCTTGAGCTGTTGTGTGTGTGTGCCACGTTCAAGTGACTACTCCGCCGCAATGCTGTATCTTTTTATTTTTTCTTTAGCTATTATATTAGGAAAGAACTGGATTCTGAGTTTTGCTTTTTCCCCGCTCCCCCCTTTTTTCATTTCCATCGGTTTTTCCCTTGTTCATTGAAGAGTTGGGTCTCAGGATTTTGTGTGTGTTTGTCCTGTATTACATTGTCAAATTGTGTATCCTGAGGAATATTAAAGAAAGGACGGTAGTAGAACAACCAAAAGCATACATATACTTATACACAGCGGAGAAAGTCTACCTTTCCGTTTTTCTTCCTTTCTCTCCCTCTTTTCTCTCTTTTATATTACTCGAGGAGATGTTCTCCCTCCCTTTCTCTCTCTTGTCTCGGGAGAGAGATCAAGTCATTCTCAATATTCAGAGGACAACGTGAGTCATGCAAGGGTGAATGTGTGTGTATGTGTGGGTGTGTGAGGAGGAGGAAGTGAGCTGTGTCCTATATACACAATGCAGCTGCACTTTGGACATAAAACCTGGAGGGGACGAGATGGGTGAGCCAATGCGGGTAAGACCCCTCTCGCACACACACACACAATGTCAGGAGGGAGTCAGTCAGGGGAAAGTAGGTTCAATTCGTAAGTAATTTGAGACAAGTTAGTTCCTGCCCCAGTCTTCTTCATCCTCCTTACCTACATAATGCACATCTTACGGTGTGTGTGTGTGTGTGGGTGAAAGACTTTTACTCTTTTTTCTGGAGTCAGGATCTAAATAGGGAGAAGCATGAAAGAGTCAAATAATGTATTTTCTTCTAATCAACTCAACTCAATTGGACATGCTCAACCCTTCTTAGCTTTAGTTTATAAACACTACTACTACGGCTACTTTCTTCTGGTGTGTGGAATAATATTGAAGGGGAAACTTTATTTTATGGGATGCGATGAAGGAAGGCCCATGAATGATCTCAATCTTTCTTCAAACCCGCACCTTCCACACACACACAGCCATCCGAATAGATACAGATGTGTACGAGAGAAAGAGAGGGAGAGAAAGTGTGTGTGAGACACATGAAACGAAACCACTTTCTTGTGGTTTTCTCCTTCTTTCCCCTTTCTTTATCTTCTTTTGTCTTAAGTGGCAATAAAAATCCTGACACAGAGCGAATGCATGCTAGAAATGCATAGACTTAAATGCCTTACATTTCGATCCCTTTCTCTCTGTGTGTCTTTCTCCAGCTTTCCGCTCTGCCTCTCAACTCCTCCAACTCTTCAACTGGAGCAGTTGGACGAATGCTTGTTTAACATGAAGTCTTGAATGTGGCAGTCGGGTTTTGTCTTAACTTGGCAAATGCATTTTTTGTAGTTTCTGTACAGCAAGGCCTTTCTCCTTTTTTCTTTCTTCAAAAAATGTGATCTTGACTAATCCTCATTGTATGTACATACAAACAGTGTACGGGAGGAGAAAAAACTTTCTCTTTTTCTGTTTCCAAGTTTCATTAACAGCATCAACGTTGAAACTCTCTCCTCTCTTTTTTTACAATCATTTTCTTTTGCTATACATGTAGCTGCAAAATAAATAGGTTCAAAAAAATCCACGAATCTATGCTTGTCTTCTGAGTGTGTACACAATGATTCACGAATATAAATCCTCACCTAATCTCTTTTTTTCTGACCATGAAGGACTTTTTCCCTCCTCTCGCGGAAATCTTTCCATTAAAAAATTATATTTTTTGCACACTACCAGAAAAGGGGACTGTGTGTTATCTCTCCGGTTCATGACTTCTCGTATCATGAGACTCCTATGTAAATCTACTGTGTGACTCCTTGTTTGTATGTGTGCAGTTTAATGGAGCATAGAGTTGACAGTTCAAATTTAATAGGGGAAATGATAAGAAATGGAATAAGAAATTTTTTGTGAGGGAATTTAGTAAAAGTGAATTCATTTAATTTTTTCCTACTTCTTTTCCGTACTGCATGTAACACATTCCTCCACAAAGTAAAGTGATTTTATACTATGTGTTGCATACACAAAATTAATTTTTAGTAAAGAGTCAAATGTGATATGAAGTTTGGAAGTTGTTGCTACAACTTAATCTTGACTCAGATAATTTTGCTGATGAAAGATACAAGGCTCGGAGGGAAAAACCTTTTGAAAAATAAAACAAATCTAGATAATACAACTTCAGACATCCCTTCAAGTCCCTAATCTCCAACTATAACATATACTAGTTGTAGAGAGAGAAAAAGGTTTGGTAAGAAAAGAGATCAGTTTCAGTGTTACCCTACCATCAATAGTTTGTCGTTTGTAGTTGAGACCTTTGTAATTTGAGTTTATAATCTATATTCTGCTTATGACTCTCTGTGTATTTGTACTGTTACCCTGTATTCCTCCATCATCTGTCGTATCGTATAGAGGAAATGAAAGGAAATTTCTTTTTTTCCCTTGTATGTTTCTTCTTGTGTGTGTGTGACGTGGATTTTGGTTGGTGCCGGAGTTTTCTCCCGTAGGCTGTGGAGAAAAGGAGAGAGAACACTTTATGGACATGAAACAAAAGCAAAAAAGGGGGAGAAAAACAGAAAGAGCTGTTTTTCATGATAACATTTTGATCCCCGTTTCCAAGAAGCTTTTCTCGTTGCGTGCACTTTTTTGTTGGGTAATCAGCCTCTCTCTCTCTTGTGAGATGTTATCTTGGAGAGTGGGAAAAAATTGGATGGTCCTACTCTACTCCCTATATATACCTATTATATGGTTTCCAGACACTCAAAGAGCTTTAGTCCGGCTCTAGCTCCTTGTCCGAATTCCCCACATACACACACAATATCCCCGATATCCATCCTATCGCGTGGTCAACCCTGTAAATTATAAAGCGCGTGATACCACACACACTCACATACACACACCATAATGTGAACAAGTCAATCTGATTTTGTTTCAGCATTTGTTTGTGTGTGTGTGTGTGTGTGTGTGTGTAAGACGAAGAGTTGCAAAAGGCGGATTAGAGGGAGAGGGAAAGGAAGAATGGTTAAGCTTCTACTCTCTCCTTGATGGTGGTCACTGATGGAATTGGGTGTCAATCGTCAGTCCCTCTCAAAATCCTTTGGGTAATTTCACCCACATTACCTTCACACACACATAAGACGTACATATCTGTAATGTGTGGATGTAAATCCATCCAAACCAAAACCAAGGCTTTTGCTTCCTAGTGTATGAAGAGGGGGGACTGTGAGATTTTCTCTTTTTGCTGCATCTTTCTTCTCCATGACTTGGTCCACAGATTTGAGAAAGAGAAAATTTAGGATGATTAAGGTCACACAGAAATAAAGGAAAAATCAGTGGCTCGAAAATATCGTAGAGATACATGAACTATTAACATTGTCAGGATTTTCTCCTCCGGATGTGGACTCAGATTTGGATAATCAGAACTTTGTTTTCACATCTTTGGAACTAAGTATGCATGATGTTTCATACACTTACGTGCTGAGTAGACTGTATTCTTTACAAAGTCTTAAAAGAGAGAAGCACAAGGGTTTGACCACATTATTTTTTATTAGATTAGGACAATTTGGGAATTGACGCCACTCTTTAACATCAAAGGTTATGATGCATTCATAACGTTATCACAGCTTGTGATTCACAGGCTGTATTTTTAGCAGTCATTACGAACAGAAAAAGGGACCACAACAAAAATTGAACGTACAATTCGATTATAAAGCTTTTCCCCAAAAAAGATTTGCTTTCACTTGATATGGGAATATGGAGACGAGAGAATTTTTCTACATTTCTCCAAACTACAATACAAAAAAATATTAATTATTTTTGGTAGTACAAAAAGATATTTTCACATCAGTAAATAATCTCTATTCTCCACAATAGGATCTGCAATAGGATTTTTGATGTATTCCTAATCTCTTCAATACAATGAGCAGGGGAAGATTCAATTTCCAATTACTAGTTTCATATTTAATTTCCATCCTCTTCCCTTTTACATATCGTTTTCCATGAAATTTTTTGTTTTATTTTCAAAAATTTTCCTTCTCCCTTCTGTTCTGCTTTGTAAGCCAAAAGAACGAAACATTCAGAGGTCCATCAAATCTCTCTGTGTGTTTGTATTCAGTTTTGAAGTTGAAGGAGGGAATCGGAGAGAAAATTTTCTCACAGTTTCGAAAATACATGGATGCACACAATCCGATTCTAAATCAATTTCTACTCAGACTTGTCTTTCCTCCTCCTCCTTCCTTTCGTTTTCTCTGCTACGACAAAGTCTAAACAAGAGAAATTTCCGTGCCATGACATGTAATGTACCTTCCTGTGGCCAAAGTACTTTGGAAATCAACCATGTCTCGACTCTACTGCTCCAGCTTTCAAACGATCGGCTGGTAGTATTGGATAGTAGAGGAGAAGGGGGAAAAATTCACATGTGCAAACTTTGCAGTGTTTCTCTCTCTCTCTCCTGTTTGCCTAAGGTATATTGGAGAAGAACGTTGAGAGATGAGGGGGAAAAGCGGGAGATAAAGAAGAAGGAGAAACTGGTTGGCTCACCTTCAACAATTTTCAATGTTCCAGAACCTGGACTGAACTTGTTCATTTGCATTAATTAAATGTGGGAGTTGTGTATATTTTCTGTAAATGTTTTATGGAAAATGAGCTCCTTAAATTAAATTTACTTGAGGGAACATAAGTGGGGGGAAGGGAGAGAGAGAGGGTGGAGGGGGGACGAGGGACAGGGCCAAAATCTGAGTTTATTCATTCTCCCACTACGTCCTAATAATACACACTACAAACACGATACAAAGAAATGGGTGTGTGTGACTGTGATGTAAGCTCGTGTGTTCTTGTAGGTACTTGACATACATTCAATTCTGTCAAAAAGTACCTTGGACGAGGGAGGGGGTCTGTAGTGGAGAGGATGTAGTCCGGGTTTTTTGGTACACCGTCGACTGCAATGCATATGTAATGGGATGGAGGGTTGAGCGGAGTCAAGGGAAATTTGTCAGTGTGACACTGGAACTGGTGGGTAAATTTAATATTATGCTTAGCTTTCGGAATAAGTTTGAATAAACAGTACAGTCTCTGAATGTTGAGGATTTAAAATTTTAACAAGCTCTCATCCTCAATCTTCATACTATGTACTTCTGAGTGTGTAGTGTGTGTGTGTACACGGGTTTTTATAAAATCCACACTGTATACACATAGAAGAACTCCTCCTCTCGGCTTGTTTAATATTGATAATGTTTAGTTAATAAATTTTACTCTTGTTGACTCTCACTTGTCTTCATAATTGTTGAGAGGATGATATGGTGATGATGACGACCATCATAAAGAAACATCTTCTTGTCCATATTATTCACTTGCTTCCCTTGTAAAGAAAAGCAAACAAAAAATTAATCTTGGTGCGTATGAACAAGTAACAGCGTATTATATGTACGGAAAGAAAAAGAGACAAGTTGATGATGATGATGAACATGTATTTTTTCAAGGTGGAAAGGAAACAGCAGATTTATTTATTGTGTAATATTCTCTAGACCATTTTTGACTATATCTCTGTACCTTTGGATGCATGCTTTCATGTATTCTGTGAACACATTAGCATTTTTGAATGTGATGAAGTGGATTTGTAAATTCTTTTTGACACTCCAAACTCTGTCCTCAATCTACATATTCATATGTACTTGACTCCGGAAAATGTTTAAGTGTCTATTCATGAAACAACTCAAAATTTTTAAGAGTCAAAAATGACACACCGAAAAGTGTCACAGTTTTTTCATTGTCTACTTGAAGGTGACTTGGTTCCTCTTTTGGAGGGCGGACGAGGGAGGAAATAGTTTTATGGATCATAACTTTTCTAATGAGCGAATGTGTGTGTGTCATTTTGGACAAATAAGTTAATATGTACAGGGCTGTAAAAGTGTGCAGTTCCTCTTGTACTATCTGTGTGTGTGTGTTTGTGTGTGAGGAGGGAGAAAGTGAGAAATGTGATGTCTTTTTACATGGTTCAATATTAATATTCACTGGGATGAGGAGGATGAGGATGAGGAGGATGAGGAAAAAGGAGGTGGGAGGGAAAGATTTGTTTCGAAGATTCATCCATCTTATAAAAGCCAAGACTAAAAAGAGATGAACGTTTTGGAAGGAAGGAGTA
The DNA here is from genome assembly GCA_009870185.1 of Pygmarrhopalites habei. NCBI lineage: Eukaryota > Metazoa > Arthropoda > Collembola > Symphypleona > Arrhopalitidae > Pygmarrhopalites > Pygmarrhopalites habei. Next base: position 48,474 of record WJFB01000353.1, on the reverse strand, counting down.
AAGTGAGTGATAAATAATGTGAGCCATAAGTCAAGTCCATTTCTTCCTCTCCTTCTCTGGTGTGTACATCACATGCACATGCATATCTGGGATTCTCCACAAAATTTGTCCAGTACAGTAAAAAGTTATTAAGGTTAAGATGAGGAGGGGAGAAAGGGAAAGCAGGGCAGTACATCCAGACACACACAACCCTAGTTCCCTACCTATGGGTATACATGTATTGTAGTTGAGAATCGATTCTTTTGCTGCTGACTAAAAAGGAGAAAACCAAAGTCATGGACAGAGAAATAGAGAAGGAGAGAAGAGGAGACGGAGGAACACATTCAAGTGAAATGAAGTAGAGGCGTAATGCAGAGCGAAGCCAAAAGATTCGACCTCTTAACTTTCATGCCTCCATCCTCTTCTTCCTCCACATTTCTTCTCCCTCCTTCCCATGTATCCACATGTTTAGATAGCAAAGCAAAACCACTATTATGCAAATATTCTGCGAGCATCTCTCACTCCCTCCCTCCCTCTCCTTATAATGTACAAATAGTCCAGGAGAATTGTTACGTTCTTCTCTTCCCTCCTCCACCTCCTTTCCTTGCGTGTTGATAGCCTACCTATGCATTTTGGGAAAGGGTGTATTAAAAAAATAACCCACTCTGTGTGTGTCTCTGAGTCACACGCCACATTAGGTTAGACATGGTAAGAGTTGTAAGGGGGGAAAGCGGAAGAAAAGTGGTCTCCACCATCATTCCTCATAGAATGTAATGGAGTACATTATTAGGAGAACCATGTGAACTTTAAAGTGTCCCCCATTGTTGTTGTTGTTGAGGAGGAGGACGGGGAGGAGGGTAATAGAAGCAGCTGTGTCAAGTCTCAGACAAAATTTGACAAAATCATGACTACACCCATCCACCAAGTCTGGATAATAATGATGATGATGAGGTCATAAGGAGGTAGTGAAAAATCTCACGTGAGAAAAAATTCTCCAGCTTTTCTTCCCTCTTTTTCTGGAGATGAGTAAACATTAGCTCGTTTCTCAAAAAAAAGTCTCTCCCAATTTTCTCGCCGTGTCTCCTCTCATTCATATGAGGAGGAGGAGGAGGAGGAGGATGAGGGGTAAAGGATCTATCCCATGCCGATGGCATTAACTACATGGTGAGTCTGGTCTGGTGTGAAGTCTTATCGGCTATCTTTTGCTTGAGACCGCCGTACCGCAGCCGAGACCTCCACTTCTCGGCACTGTGGCAGGGAATATGTATTCAACTGTGTGCGTGTGTGTGTGTGTATGTGTGTATGTGTTGTTGGTGCTAGTGGTGCTGAGAGGTGTTCAGAGTCTTTTTGAGAATGAGCCAAAAGGGCCAAGTGCCAAATCTCGATCCATCTATCTATCTGACTATCTATCTCTTCGACTCTCCTCCTTTTCTTCTGTTAGCTTCGTTTAAAACTTGACTCACTCTCTCGCCTTCCCCTCCCTCCCCTCTTCTCTCCTCTCTCGTTGTTCATTCCAGAGGATCTGCGCGTGTATGGATGTGCTGTCTTTTTTGCATTGCTCCCTCCACAAGGATGTACGACATCTTGTTACATACACACAATAGCCCACCACTTATGATGGTCGTGTGTGTGTGTGGAGGTACTTTTTTAGCACTTGTGTCCCTGAAGAAAATATTGCGAGGCAAAACTCTTAATTCAGCACACATTGTATATGCCCTCCCCCCAACAACGACGACTTTCTGTAGTATGCACAGTTGGATATAGTCAAAATGTCATTTCATCTCAATTTTTTTCCTCTTTCGCTCTCTCTCTCTCTGCATCCTTGTGTATGTGTCTGTTCAATGCTGCAACGCTTGCCAATGAACTTGTCCTTTATTTTCACCCCCCTTCCCCTCTCCCATCTCGAACTAGTGTAAATATAAATAGATAAACAGTTTTTTCCAACTATGTTGTAGCGAGTATAAATTTCTTTACAAAATCATAATAGAGTCGGGAGAAAAAAAACGTTTGGCCTATTTATTCTCCTGATCTCTGTTGTATATATGTCACGACGTTGTTCACTATTCATGTTCGTGTATGAACAATGAAGAATTACAGGAACATTTTTTAATTAGCTCTTTGATTGAACTTATCCTTTTTCTTCAAATTGGATGAATCATCTTGTATGTACTCTTCATCTTCAATTTGATTGTGGTACTTTCTTCAGGGGAAAATACATGTATCGGAATTTTTTGAGATGCTTGTTATCAGATTGTGGTACACATGCAAGTGTAATACAAATGAGTCAGAAACATGAAAAAAACATAGTAACATGTATTACGTCCGTGTGTTACATATAATCTAATCAGAGAGAAAACAAATTTGACAAAGGTAGTGGGAAGAGACATTGGATTTATTATTATTATTTTCTGAACCAACTTCCTCCTCTCTCCTTGGCAAACTGTCATTTCTCATTTTGTCGTCGAGTAGAGGAAAAGTGGATTTTTTCTTGTACATTTTCCCTCCCGTAACTTTTCTTTTGAGTGATTCTCAACGAAAAAAAAATCCTTCAGGATGAAGGACTTCAGAATTACTTGTGTCATGTAATGTTAAATTCTATTCAGACAAGATTGAGTTGAGTTTGTGTGGTTGTTACATACATGTAGGAGGAAAAAAAGAGAGAAGAGGAGGTGCGTGACTGGTGTTTGGAGAGGCAATAGAAATTTATTTTAATTTGCATATTCGAGGGAATCCTGGGATAATTTAACTGTATTTAATTTGGATCAAATTTGGCTTGGATTCTGAAGAAGCTTCTTCTTCCTCTCTTTTCTCCTCCTCCTCTTTATAAGTTATGCAGAGCAGCATCCTGACTAGAGGTATGTAAGGAACAAATATTTTCCCCATTTTATCCTTCTTCCCTTCCCACACATCCCAGTGTGGGCAATTCCCTCAGTCTCACCGGCCTGCATTCCTGAACCACTTTGAGTGTCTCTGGAAGGAATACTAATGACTTGATACAGATGAGTAGACGAAAAATATGGCCAACACATCGAAATTCTTTAGCCTTTGAGCTTTCAAGAAAAGCCTTCTGCGGTCGTGTGGATGCTGGTGATGCGGTGACAATTCTCTTTCTCCCCCTTTCTTCTTTCTCTCTCTCTCTCCGACATTCACTTTTAGTCAAGCAGATTATTGCCCTATTTTGGGAGAAGAAGAGAGAGAGAATAGCTGGAACATATCTCTTTCCTTTCATATCTTTCTCTCTTTTTTTGCTCGCATACAACCCGTCCAAATTGACAGCCAAAGCACATATATATGTGGAATGATATGTTGACTGCTATTCTTCCTCGGTCCAAGAAGAATGAGTCAAAAAATTTGTTGTTAACGCTCATATCCATGTGTGTGTCTGTATTTATTGTAGCACACCCTCTTCTAAAGAGAGAGAGAGAAAAGAACGCAAAGTACGAAGGTAGGCAAGGTTTTTCTCACCACCGGAGAAAGAGAGAGAAAGAGAAAGGTCTCTCTCAGTCCTGAGACTGATGTCAGTTTACTTCTCTTTTTCTTCCCCTTTTTGTGGCTTGACGTTTGTGATCTGCCTGGGCTACATGTACATGAATACACTTTTTCGTAGGGTAGGATAGGGCCTGGAGAGAGATGAGAAAGAATATACGACCACGTTCAAGTCGTAAATCCAAACCCAAGAGTTTGTTCTCTCTCTCTACTGATAATTTGTATGTATGCCATTTGTGCTTGTCATTCTTTGGGTGGCCCTTAGCAAAAACCTTCTCCTCAACTCTTTCACTCTCCCCAAAAAATTTCAGTTGCGTGAACAGACGGTTGTAACAAATATGTTTTTTGAGGAAAACTCTTTTGAAAAAAGTGCATGCAGGATTTTTTGAACGTGTAATTCTCCTCCACGATATGTCAATTAAAATACGTTTTTCATCACATCATCACAAATTGACAGATCAAAATGAAGACAATTTAGTACATATATTCAAGAAGTACAAAGTTTGCCAAAAATTTGTATTTAAAATATTTAAATTTGCACGACAACCTAACAGAAATTATTTTTGGAAAACGATTTATTTTGTCATTTTGAAATTGTATGGTTTAATCTGAAATATATTGACCCGACTTGTAAAGAACTTGTAAAGGATGCAGTAGGGAGGAAACTGGATAAAGATTTTTTTGCCCTCTGGAGTCTAAATTGTATTTAATTGTGATTAGGAGATGAAACGAGGGGTTGGCCTTTATTGACAAGACTATAGAACAAACAGTATAAGACATATAGGAAGGAGATTGGGTAGATCTGGATGCATACATAATTTTGATACTTGGCAGAGGAGAGAGAGAGGGGAGGCACACACAATTTATGTGGATGGTGATGATGATGATGGCAAAAATAAATGAAATGGAATGGATTCTGAGTCGGGTCCAAATTGCACTGTGCTACTCCACACACACACATACTCACACACTGTGTGTGTTTTTGTGTGTGGGCCGGTGTGTTAAAAGGAGGAGTTAGCAAAAGAAGAAGAGATAGAATGTGTACATTTTGCTGCTGACTTGGAATTGATCAGAGAGAGAGAGAGATGGAAGGAGGGGAATGAGAAACATTAAAGCTTCTTCAAAAAAAGGCCTCACTTTCTTCACGAGGAGGAGAAGGAGGAGGTGGAAGGGAGGGAAGCTTGGCAGATGGAAATTATCAATCATTTTTTATAGACTTTATGCACAATGTGCCAATGCAGACTATGCATGTAAAGAGTGAGCATGTGTGTGTGTATTTGTGAGGGTGAGAAGTTCTTCCTTAAAATTAGACATTTTATCTTTTCCCAACAAATAGTAAATCCTCGTTACAAACTCTTTCCCTTTCTCCCTCCGACCTTGTCAACGTTTGCATCTGGAAACCGAGAACAGTGTAGAAAGTAATATGTAGAATAGTCATAAAATTTATTTACAGAAAAATTGAAGACAAGTCGATTTTTAAAATATGTGACATTTTTTGAACTTTATTGAATGTTCAGATGACATTCTGGGGTTTTGGATCTTGAGGACGGCATGCTTCTCCCTTGATTAGTGTTTCAAAAAAATTTTGTTGAAAATTCGGTTAGATAGAAATATTTCTTTTTCCTCCTATGTATTTTCCAAGGAAATTGAATTTTTCCCCCATGTTAAATCATGACTCAAAATGTCATTCTACGTAAATGTTATAAAAATGAATCTGTTTAAATGGGATATGACGGTGGATCTGAATTTGAAGTAGGTCAACGAAGAATGGTGATGACTCCACAGCACATTTCAATTCTTGTTTATGTCTCCCCTCCTCCTCCACCTCTTCTTTCCGTACTTATTTTAATGTACCGACGAAGTTGTAAGAACCTTATTATTTACAGAGAAGAGGGAAACGGGAAGGGACGGGGGATGCTGTTAACTTTAAATTTTAAATGATGTGACAGCTCCATCGTACTCATGTAGCTTTGGTGGATGCGTAAGTGTGTGTGTGTCGTCTTGACTTGTTGATGTACTTTGATGTTGTTGCAGTAGTAATGATATGATGGTTTGAAAAATTTGTTGTTGGTGTTGTTGTTGTCGTTCCTCTCTGTCTGCTTGTCATCCAATAAATTTTAATTGAGTTACAATGCTCATGTATAATTAAACGTGTAGTGGGTAGTACAAAAAGTGAGTGCGTAGACTAGACGTGGTTGAGTAAGGTTTTGTATGCAGTGTGAGAGACAAGATGAAAGTTGTTGTGAGTTGGATTGAGACAAACTTTGTTTTTTTGTGTTGTTGGTTCATCTGCTGCTTTGCGGAGGAAATGCAGGTCGAGAGCTCCACTGGCATGTAACGACGACGGGTTCGACGAAGTCGAGCAGTTGTTCTTGCGAACTGACTCTACTTTGGATGGGGAGTACGGCAACGGGTGAGTAAAAATCCTATTTGTTCGTAATTTATAATTATTCTTCACAAAATAGTATACACTTTTTCAACAAAAACATCCTACATTTTCATTGACACAACTCCTTAAAGTAACAGTTGTCATTTTTTCGGACTGACATGACGAAGAATAGTTAAAACTTTATCGGACAAGCATCATGCGTGACATGCCATGATTAGACAACTTACGACGTAGAATTGAATTAAATTTCCAATATATTGACATGCACTCCAAATGACCGCTTAACACAGTCACATGCAAGGCACTCAGACTGGCTACAATTGAGCATGACTACAGTATGTATTTTTTAAATATTTAATTTGATCTGCATTATAATATTTGTGGCACAAACAGGATGACTCCGCAGCCGTCACCACTACCCTGTTCCCGGACCGTGTCACCAGGTCTTCGTTATAGAAATTTGGGCAAAAGTGGTTTACGTGTGTCCAATATTGGTCTTGCCACATGGATGCTCACAAGTGATGATCCGGATGCGACGGAAGCTGTCGTGACTCTGGCCTACGAAGGTGGGATTAATGTTTTTGACCTGTCAGACGCGTACTCGGGCCCCGCCGCTGAAATTGAACTAGGGAAAATATTGAAGAAGAAAAAATGGAAAAGAACTTCTTACGTCGTCCTCGTCAAAATCTACTGGACGAACAAGTGAGTTTTGAATAGACAAAAGTGAAAGCATTTTATATGTATGCATGTAGGCAAACCTCTTCCCCCCCCCCCATTTAGAATAGTTACATTGGCTCCATGGTCATTTTTTGATTTGTCCTTTATTTACTCGTAAAATTTTACATTTCCCCCATTCCCCATTCTTAACCACACACACACAATACGTGTGTAAATGTTCAGTTGACGAAGGAGGAGGAGGAGGAGGAGGGAAAAAGGCTGAGAATTTATCACATGGGTTTATAGGTCATTCTGTTCAAGATTGTGTAGGTAGCTCCTGTATTCCACCCACGGAGTAAAAAGGAGGGGAAAGAAAGCCCAGTTTCTCTGGTCATATAAAATTCTTTATTGTAGTCAGACTACACAAATTCGATTATATAAATTCTCAAGAAAATATTTCCCTTTTGTACACTTACTAGTAGGTGCCACATACACACACATGCATATGTGTGTGCATACATACTGTAGCCAGCCCGACTTTGGTGAAGGCTGAACGATTTTTGTGTAAATGTAAATTGAGAGCGCAGCAACACACACACACACACTCTCTCTTTTCTCCCCTTTCTCTCTCTCTCTTTCACTCTTGCACAAGAAATTTGGTTGTACACTCGAATACAACTCGAAATACATTCCTTCTCCACATGTACACGTACACATTGTGTGTGTGTGTGTATACTCACCCGGGTTTTATATCAGAAAGCAATTAAGGATAAATGGAGAGGAGCTGTCGGCAAACCATTTCCCCTATGGATACCAAGCATTCCATTTTATACAATATTATATTAGAGTATGTACTTTCACACACACATGCACGGGGAAGATGTAGAAATGTGTTTATTTGTTCATTTGGCCATACTTGCGTGGTTGATTGACAGCTTTTTTTCCGTAAGTACAAGGCGCGGAGAGAGGAGAAAGAGAGAGAGATAGGGAGAGAGAGGACCCATGAAAATGTTCCTCTTTTCCACTTTCAAATTCGAAACAAGCACACCGACCTCCCTACCCACCTTTACCTTTACCTGACTACATACACTGTGTGTGTGTGTATGTGTGGGATTTACGATGAACAGACATGCACTGGCACGAGTCCCACATCGTCGTCATCCTTTTAGTATGGAGTACGGAGAGTGTGTGTCTGTTAGTCTGTACAAATATTATTCAATGTCTGAGGGGGGAAAGGAGCACTTTATAAAATGCAATATAATTATTCTCAGCATACCCTCCACAATTCCACGTGCTTTCTTGGCATTGTCAGTGTTGTGTAGCTGTGTATGTACGTGTGTGTATGACGGTGGAGGATAGTAATTTAAAAGGTTATCAGGAGGAACAAGGAACGAGGAATTGGCAATATATCCGTGAATTCCCTCCGGCAATCTATTTTCAGCATCATCAAATTTACTCCAGTTTAAAAATAAACCTTTCACCGATTGGCAACACAAAATATTTTTATTTATTTTCTACTTTTACCCGGTCTATCTACTAATCTCTTACGTATTTCATGGACATGTGAGATGTACAGATATGCGAATTTGGGGGGAAGACAAGACAAGAGAGAAAGATTTCCGGGTGTGGAAATTTGTACAAAAATGTTAGTTCAAAGAGATCAATTTTTATTGCTATTTACTTTTTATTTGACTCCGTGTGTTGAGTCGAAAAGAAGGATGAGGATGAAGAGGAGAAGGAGAAGTGGAATGAATATCAAATTAGGAATACCTAAATGTAATTCTGAGTAGTCTCATCCATCCACCGAGTGCAGGGGTAATGAAGGTTACCTACATGTAGTCAAAATGCATACTGTGTAGTTAAGACTGACTCTACACAGTCATGTCAAATGATAATAAGAGTTTAAAAGTTAAAAGATTCTTGTGGCCAAAAAGTTTTTGAAAAGATCAGATACGCACAAGCCTCTTAAAAGAGAGTATCTTGTTGTGTGTGTGTAAAGAGGAAAAGGAGAGAGGAAGAGAGTCGAGGTTGAACTTGAATTTTGAGCTGACGTGAATTCTATCCTCGAAATTTATTTATTACTTGTTCCAACGCTTTCACGTTGTCTCAGCGAAGATACTACATCAAGTAAGTGGTTGATGTGCTTTCTTATGTGTTTACCTAGACTGTATCCATGGTGTAACCTCCATCTCTCTCCTCCTCTATGCCCCTGATTCCAAGACAGGAGGGAGAGTGGATGGGAGATTAGTTTTTTGTCCTTTTCCTCTGAATACATAAGCCTTATTACTCGGATAGTATTATAAATAAACTCTCATGCAAAAACTTGCGAACGTGCAACATCTAACCAAAATTTTGAGAGAGTCTCCCTCAGATCACCAACTCTGTCTTTCCCTTTACGACCTTCTCCAAGCTCCAGTTTTCCCATCACTCGTAACTTACACATACACAAAAATGGGAAGACGAGGGACAAGTATCAAGAGCATAAATTTAAATGACAAAATTGTGTAGGTCACTTTGAGCTGAAAGGTCAACTGCACGTACAGTAGGGAAATTTTAAATTATGAAACAACATGTTTAAAATAATTACAGAATTTTTTTGACAAGACAAATAAGAAATAGAAATTTTGGTGTAAATTTAGCTCAGGGAAAATTCATTAAAAGACACCAAAGAATTTTCTTTTACCCGTTATTCTTTCATCAGTTCATTTAATGGAACGTTATTTCCAACATTCTCGACCTTCACCGCTCCATTATACTGCTAATTACGACCGAACCCAGATTTTGAATGTTGATTGTGTCAGACAGGAGAAAGAAAATACAGGAGGGGGGTCGACGGTGAGTCTGGAAAGAGAAATTATGTATAAATAGCTCCTACCTACATTAAAATGGGTAGTGAAGGGAGTTTCTTGTCACTTTCAATTATAATTAGATGGGATGAGAGTGGAAGGGGAATATTTTTATCTAGGTATCTCCGAATCGAGGCAGTACATGGAAAAACAAGAGAAACAAAGTGTAGAGGATCCACCTGCGATATTTTCCTTGTCAGAATACATTTGAGTCATTTGTGAAAGGGGTCGTCCTGAGATTTTTCACAAGCTTTGTATCTCACTGTAAAGAGTAGAGAGATTATCTGTTGAGCTTTTGCCATCATCATGAATCAAGGAGGAGGAGGGGGGAGGAGGAGGTCGTGGTTTCCTGGAAGAGGAAGTGGTCCTTTTCCATCATAACTGTTTTTTTCACAACTGTCATGCCTGGGGAAACTAATAGAAATCCTTACATAAGTTTCTGACTGTAGGAACTCCAGTGTATTTTATATCTTAAAGTTCTATTATGTGATTCTGGTCTCCACCCCAGAAATGCATATGGGACGGGAGTTCCGGAGTATACATTTCCCCGACACACACGAGGGTAATTCAATGGTCAGTCTCCACCTTTGTTTGTAGTTTCTTCTGGACAACTGAACTCTAGATCATGCATTAGCATAAAGAAAGCATTTACAATAATTTCAGTTGACATTCCTCTGGTCCAGGGTAAAAATACCTGAGTTTGTGACTGAGGAATTTGAAAGTCGATTCATTTGATTCAGAGTTCGGGGGTCAATTACCATTATTGTGGGAAAATCATGGTTCTACCTGATTTAGGAAAGGAACTCTATAATCCTTTACTTATACCAAATAAACCTAGTCCGTATGAAAAATCCAAAGTTATTTCCCCCGACAAATGACTTGTCCATGTTTTTATTATACTTCCTTCTCTCTTCGTTCCTCTGCAAATGCCTTATGCTACCTTTTTCATGCACACAACATATTTCACATTTTCTTTATGTGTGCAACTTTCTCCTTATATGTCGTACACACCGAGTATTGGATAAGTATAGTATTCAAAAATCAACGCTGATTACCTATGAACTTTGTCACGCACCTGTACACATGTACAGTCCAGATTGTGAAGAAGGGAAAGTGAGTAGAGCACTTATATTAATCGACACTGTGTAACACTAAACTCAAAACTATATTGTGGTCACCCACTGCTTTACAAAACAGGTTTTGGACAAACATTTTGAATAGTTTTGCAAATTGAAAAATATCTGCAATAAATTTATACAAGAATGTAATTTTTAAAAATTGATTGAAAGATCTAGACATCATAATCCAATTCATGTCCAACTTTTCTTCATGGGGGAAAGATTGAAAAGGCAATTGAATGGTCATTACATTGACCCCTCCTGGATCGGAATTTAGGATGAAGAATATTGGGAGGAAGAGGGATTTCGAAGCAATTGATTTCATTGTGAGAGTCGTAAATTACACAGCAGGATATTTTCCTGTGATCCTAGAGCTTGGATTATTTGTTAAGAGCTAAAATGTACTATTTTGACAATGAATATATTTTTAAATGCTCCATACTCTTCGTACAGTTGTGTAAACATGTTTTAGAAAGGCATGCACTACATATTTTTCTTGTACTGTCTGCTATGTCCCTATGTCTACTGTGTACACTCCACCTTTCCTAGGATACCTAATAACACATACACTCTCCAGTTCCCGGATACATAATACCTTCTGTCCGTATGGGAGTCGGGAAGAGAGAGAGAAAGATGGGTGGAGGAGAAAGGTGTAGTGTGTGTGTGGAATGCCTAAAGTAGGGAATTTTGTTGGCTACCGTATGCATTTTAGCACTGGAGGTGGGTAAACGGTTGGCTGGGATGGTCGTGTGTGTGTGTAATGTGTAAGGAAAGGTTGGATGTGAATCAATAGTGGCAATGACAGAAAAGTGATTTGTTGAGTCGTCCTTTCTTCTCTCTTGTTTCCTTCCTTTTGTTTGTATAAGGAAACTTTTTGATGTTGAGGAAAAGTTATTACGTTTTTCATACAACTTGATGTATAACTCGTGTTTGTGTGTGTGTGGCAAGCATACAATATGTAACACAGTTATTCATATCCCTTGTTCTTCTTACCACTCCAAACTTCCTTTGGTATTACATTGTGTGTATTACAATGTGTATGACATATCATGTGGGGTGGGAGAATCGGAGATCCCAAACATTTAAGACTGTCGAGACTATGTACGTAGAACACACTATTGTCTCATTGTGTGTTTGTGTAGGAGTACAGCACTACTTCTACTTATGTACACAGGACAGGGTAGACTGTCTTCATGTGAATGGCTCCATTCATCTTTCTCCATTGTCATGAAACGTAGGAGAGTAGTAGAGAGGACAAAAAAATTAGAAGACAGTTTAAAATATTCAGTACATTTTGTGATTCTGGCGTCACTGTCCCGTATTATGTAGATGTAATGTCTTATATTTTATATTTAATAAACCTGGAAAGAGGGAGAGTAGGTTTGTCATGATGGGTTGGATAGATACGAATCTTTTAATGAATGAGGAAAATGTGAACGTAGTTATTGTAGTTTGGAAAATTTTCGTACCTTCAGAACTCACTATTGACCGTCATAGTAAGGGTCAGAGGTGCCATAAGCTGAGATAACACAGACAATTGTTCTAGTACTGTCCCTCTTGAGCCATGTTTTGTGTGGATACCCGGGAAAATAAATTAGGCTAAATATTGAAATGTTTTGTTGATCTGTTGTACTTGTAGGTGCGAGGAGCGGGGACTATCTCGGAAATACATTGTTGACTGTGTAAAAGCTTCCTTGGAGAGGTTACAACTGGAATTTATTGATGTCCTCATTATCCATCGGGTGGATGCCATGTGTCCCATGGAAGGTGTGTGCAAATTCCTCGTCTTCGTCTTCTTTTTCTTATCCATCATTTTTATTACCAATTAACTGTATCTTATCAAACTCTATTTTTATTCATTTTACAAGCTAAATGGAGAATGATGAACTTTTTTGTTTTTTTAACCAATCATGTTCAGCGTGTGTGTTTATCATGAAGGGTGTATATTGTGCATACGATGTGAGGAGGGAGGGAGTCTAAAACTGTAGTTAACCTCTGAATATGTGGACACGCCCTTCCTGACTCCTCATATTATTTTTGTGTAGTAATATGTAGTAACTTCCTAGCAAAAACTCCGAGACAGTGAAAGTGAGAGAGAGGGAGAGGGAGGTAAAAATTTATCGTCAGACAGACGCAATGTATTATAATAATAATAGTACACTTTTTGACTTATGATTTTATTCTGAGCTCATATAATGTATAAAAAATTTCATGTAGGCTAACTACTGCATGCTGTACACACAGTTCATATCAATGTGTGTGTGTGACAGGACTTTTTCCAGAGTGTACCTAATATTATTTTTTAAATAGCCCATCATTCCGTTTACTCCCCACGTTTGAGTGAGAGTCTCTATTATTTCCCACTTTTTGTGTTTGTTCGCCATGAAAATTTAGTCTCCTTCAAAAAATGGCGAGAGGCAGGGAAGAGCTTTGACCTCATCGCTAATGCAAATACAAATTAATGTCAACTTTCTTCCCCTCCCATTATAGAAAAGACAGTTCATGATGAATGTATAGAGACGATTGAAGTATGTATAGCCTCAAGTAATATAATTTATAATGGGAAATTCCTATGGTCAAAATGATCCTGCGAGTTAATTAAACAATAGGAATTTCTACAATATTTAATTTTGTGAGAATGAGAAAGGGACGAAGGAATTTGTTGTTTCATTGAATACACAGATATTTGTGCAGCAAAGTATTTGAACTCTCAGATTTCTCGTCACATTCATTATTATGTGTGTGGTGGGTAAAATGTAGAAGGAGAGCGCAAAAATTGTATAAAAATTGTGGATAATTTTGGAAAAGACATGATGTTTATCCTCTACTTTCCAAATTGAGACTTTCTCTCTGAGGAAAATAGGAATAAATGAATTAATAATAAGGAAAGTGTTCTGATTTTTGTGTTGAATCCAATGGGGTAAACAAAAGAGTGAAAGTAGTTTGGAGGTCGTTGAGAAAAGTGAAAGTATTTCTTATTTCTCATGTTCTAATTTATTGTATTTGATAAAACTATTTTTTTGCAGAGATCGTCCGAGCAATGACGCACTGTATCAACAAAGGCTGGGCAATGTACTGGGGTACTTCAAAATGGACTCCAGTTGAAATAATGGAAGCCTACTCTAATTGTAGACAGTTTAATTGTATCACACCGATTGTGGAGCAGGCCGAGTACCATTTCTTCTGTAGAGATAAACCCGAGTTATACATGACTGAGCTTTACAACAAAATAGGTCAGTCTTTCACTATTATTCCTTTTTTTTCTTCTCTTTCTTGTACATTTGTACTTCACACGGGATACATATTTCACACTCGAGGTCTACACACTCTCACACACTTTCCCTTTCTCCCTTTCTCTCTTGACAAGAAAGACTTAGATCATACAATTTTTGGTCCTCAACCCACCGCCTCCAATTCCCTTTCTCTCTTTTCCTACGTGTAATAAAGGAGGAGGTGGTGGTGGAGGAAAAGTGTTGACTGAATTTTTTCTGAATGAACATACTCTCACAAGGAAGGGATGTTAAGAAGAAGAAATGCTCTTTTCAAGACTTTGCCTTTTTTGTACAGGGATAAAGAAGGAGAGGAGAAAAGGCGCTATGTAGAAGTGAGAATTTGTTCTTGGAAAGTGGAGAAAGAGGGAAAGAGGAGAAAGAAAAAAATAGAGTGGAGTTGGGAAAGAAAAAAAGAAAGATTAAATGAATTCTTGGACTCTTGAAAGCTGTTATGTATGTGATACAGTCTTTGAAATTCCTTGTGGTGTCGTTCCTGGGTCCATTGGACGAGAGTTAAGAGAAAGAAAGAAAAAGGAATACGAATCTCATGCTAATATTTGCTTCTTCTTTCCACCTTCACTTTCTCCTGTTCTTTCCCCCAAACCTCTCTCCATCATATCCTGGCATGTAATGTCTAGAAAAAGAGACTGGAGGATGAGGCAAGGAGAAGAAGTACTCCTCCTCCTCCATATATCTCCATATGGAGGAGGACCCAATGTTCCTAAATATACATTCCCCGAAAATCCCGACACATAAATACACCAGTACCCCTCGTGTGTGAGTGTGTGCGTGTGTCAGAATGTATAGGAATGGAGAAAAAGAAAACTCATTTTGAAACCAACTGCCACGTCTCCAGTGAAAAAAAAGACAAATTGGCTAAAGGTAGTTGTACCCCTTTGCACAGCACAGACTGAATGTACTGTATGTGCGTGTGTGTGTGTGTTGGACTCTTATTCACAATCAAGTTTTACCTTATCAACCTCTGACTTACTCCGTCTGTCCTCTGACTCTCTTTCTCCTTGTCAGTTGTCCGTGTCTTCCGTTTTGGTAGGAGTATCATTATGTAGGTTTGGGAAAGGGGGGATGAGTTTCGTGAAATGCAAATGTATTTAACTTGTGATGTACCCATCAAATGATGTGTGTGTCTACAGTATGTTGTGTGGATATCCAGAGTACACATTAGCGAGGTGGTTTCCATATTTATTTGATTTGCGTATACTGTCTCAGGATGGCTGCCTGTGTACACTGTCACGGGGAGAATAGTGGACAGGTAGGTATCGTATGTTGTTGTTTGAGTTCTGCAGAGAATCGATCGATTGGAAAAAAATAGAATGGAGGGAGAGAACCAAGCAGCAATGTACACACAATGTGTTTCATGATAAAGAGAGAGGGGGAGAAAGTTGCTGTGTGTGTGAATGCGTTTAAGTAGTGTGTGTACAGACATGTATTAAATAGAGAGGAGAAAATATGGTATAAGCAGACAAACACACGTACACACACACGAAAGGGTTACGCAATACTGGCATTCTATGAATATGTGTCCTGGAGGCTTCTCCATCCCCTCCCCAACATTTTGTGAAAGCGGCAGACTGATGGGGAAAAGAAAATGTAAAATAATGTGATGAAGCGACAGTTCACTACTCCACTACTCCAGTCCTGTAATCATTTTCCCGTGTGTGTGTGTGTGCGTGGTGTGTATGCGTGTATTTGTGTGGGGACGATTCGACTGTGCGGTTTCAAATTGAAACACTTATACACAGCCGTTGCAATCACCAAATTAAGTTGTCACCACAACCATATATACAGAGATATTGAGACTGCCAGTCCTAGCTCAAAATCCTCACTGCCTAATGTCCTGTGACGACAAAAAGAAGAAAAGAAAAGAGAGACAGAGAGACAGGACACACGGAGGGAGGGAGGGAGGATTGAATTTCAAAATGAGTCTAAAATTTATTGATAATCAATTCTCACATTTCATGCCGTACATTTTCAGTGACTCACTCACTCCTTCGGGGTGTACGATTTCCAGGAGAAAAAATTCTGTACAATATACTTAACCTACATAGGTAGTATATAAACATCGCGATACTGGATTCCTGCCGTAAAAATCTCCTGCAAAGTCCGAGTGGGGTTGGGTCAGGGTAGTCTCAATCATATGATCCGTCCATCTTTGGTCACAGTCTACCCTCTTCCCTTCCTCTCTCTCTCTCTCTCTCCACAGACAGTCTCGTCTTTTACAAACATTTTTATTTGGTGGTCTACTTTCGCTTTATTTCATTTCATTATAAATTATATAGAAGAGACACACTTCCCCTCTTGATTTTTTTCCTCTCTCAAACAGACACACACGAGGGAAATGGACTTCTTGGTCAAGTCAGGAAGTAGAGAGGGGGAAGAGAAAGTGAGGGAGAAAAGGATGTGTGAATAATGCAAAGCATTTTTATGGTTATTGAGCTGTTCGTTTTTTTCCAAGTCCGGTCAAAATTTCCAGGAATATATTTTTTAATATCAACATCTCGAAAAGAAATATGAGACTACAAAAGGTCGAATTTTTGGTGAAGGAATGGAAAATGAAGTAGTTAAAAGATGGGAGTGAAAAGAGAAAGAAAGAAAGGTTTTCATTTATTGGAATTTCCTTCCTTTCTCCTCTTTTCTCTTGTGTGAGAAAGCAGTCAAAAGTTAAATCAATCCAGAAATAAGGGATGGTGTGTAGACGGATATGGATATGCCCAGAAGTAGAAGATCCCCCTTTGTGTGTGTGTGTGTGTGTTTGGAGTGTGGGTGAAAGGGAAGAGAGAAAGGAGAGTGTGGGAGAATGGTCCATGGTATAAAAGTGGAGGAGGAAATTATATACGACTTTGAGAGGACGGGTGTACTGGAGAAGGCCGAGGAGAATAAAGGAGGAATAAAAAAAGAGAGTCAAGTGGAAGTGATAAAGTAGAGAAGCTCATCTAAAAGTTCATATTTTATCTTTTTACCACTGCTTTCGACATAAATTGGTCTCTCTGGTTGAGCTTGAGTTCAATAGGAACCGTTTTTCCTCTAGACAGAGGAACAACTCCTCTTCTTTTCTAAAACTCTGAAAACACACAGAATCTTGATTAAAAAATAAAAAAAATTACGAAGCTCCCTCCTCCACAAACTTCCATCCAATATGTTTTCTTCCTACAACATTAAAATGTCGACCTCTTTACACACAACTGTCGTCATTATGAGTGGAAAGGGATGGAGTGTAATTTTGAAATTAAAAATTGATATTATTTTCACCTACACTCCTCCTCCTCTTCCTTGGAGACTTGTTCATCATATTTACTCAAAATGATTTCCATCCCATGTGAAATAGTCCAATGCTCGTGTGTGAATTATGACATCCCATTTTTATGACTTTGCAAAAAATTTAATTTGCACTTTTTGATGTAGGTGTGGGACTCATGACTTGGTCTCCACTCACAATGAGCTTTTACAAAGCCCTAGGAAAAACCGCTGAAGATTCAATGGCCTTAGGTAAGACCATTTTCTTTTTTATGCAAAAGATGGACGGATAATGCGAGTCCAGCTTAATGTTAATTTAGCTTAATTATCACAATTCAATGGAATTTTTACTTTATTGTAGCCTTCCGCTCTTCCATCAAGGTGAGTAAAATTATTATTTGTTTCTCCTCTCCAGTGTAAATATTTAGTGGACAAATCAATTGTAGTGTATTTGCTTATGTTTAAATACTTGCTTTTGGTAGCCTTTTAATGTATGTAAATGTACAGATAAACACACATAGTGTTAGTTAAATATGTACTCTCGTTAAGGTCGTCTTTAGCTGCAGTGACTTCAATTACCATCGTTTCGTAGCAGTGTACATATCACGCATGTAGCAATTTATTTAAATTTGTAATGCAATTAAAAGTATAGTTTTTCCTTATTTGGATTGGCAATTTTTTATTTTTTGTGACAAAATGTTTCTTAGTTATGTTGAAGGCGTGTTTATTTCTTTTGTGTAATTTATGTTATCGCTGCTTTCCTCCTGTTTGTAGTTTGTAGTAATAGTCATCATTTTCAGTATCATAGTAAAATGGAAATCAGACACTAAAATGTTTGAATGTAATTAATATTAGCACTGAATTAGTTCCCAACTCAATTATGCATGTATGTCTGGTTGTGCTTTCACTCCTCATTTATTAAATGTACAGTTGATAGTATGGATGAAGATGTGCGGGGGGAAACAGACAAGAGGTTTTAACAAGGAGTATTTGTGTACAATTATGATCATAGTCATGGGAATGTTCTTTTACATCCATCCAGCACATTCCTTTCAGAACTCATCTGCATTGTACACACCCTGTATAAATTTCGTATGATTGTTTGGCCTCTGTCTGCATGCTTTTGACAATCACAAAACAAAAATTCTCCTTTTTTGGAACACATTGACTTTTTTACTCTCACTTTCTTTTTTACAAAATGAACATTTGAAATTTCTTCATAAATATTGCATGATCTCATTCCTTACTTGCATACATTTAAATATGGTCGGATGATGATGCTCTCAGCTCTCAGTCTAAAATTATTGTCAAGAGAATTTATTACTAGTAATTTGCTTGTGCGAAGCTATTTAATGTGATTTAACTCAATTCGAATCTTTTGTGTGACCAATTTTTTGATCTTGATTTGTTATACTATATTTTTTTTCAAACCAAAAAATAAACATTTGAATGTAGAATAGAATGTTGTTTAGCATAATATTGATTTGTTTTTTATTATTATTTTGAGTGTGTTTGTGGAATGCATTTTGAGACTTGAGTTTGATGAAGCAATTTTTATGCATCCCTACACACACTAACATATACATACACTTTCTCTTCCTTTCTCTCTGTATGACATGGAGTGTGAAACGACTATTTTATTCTCACAATCAAATATAACTCCTTTCCTTTCTTGAGTAACTGACAATTCTCACTTTTTACTCCTTTCCTTTCTTTTGAATTTTGAGTAGTCATGGGACTCAATTTTTTCTTTGTTGCGCATCAGAATGTCTCCCTCTCTTTGCCCCTTTAAAAAAAGGAATTAAACTACATTCGACTTCCATTTGTTCTTTTTTCCAGAAAAGGGAGAGATACGTATCCTCATACAGTTGGAATGAAGATGAGAACAACTTGATTGGGAAAGAGGTACAGAAATAATGATCTCTCACAGATCCATCAACTTTTTTATAAAAATTTCCCCTCGAGTCATGAATCGCCATCAATTTTCTTTTATTGTTTCTCTTACAAATTTTCTTTTAATATTTAATGTGGACAGTGTTCAAAACTAGAAATGAAAAATATTCAAAATTTTTCATTTAAACAATTTGTTTTTGAAAACACAAGACCGTAGATACACTTTTCAAAGTTGTGTGTCAATTTAATTTGCTTTTTTATTCGTTGGGTGAAAGTTACAAATGATAATGTTCAAAATGGTGTAGTATTGTTCCGTTTTTGTTGTTCTTTTATAAAAACCTAGTGAGTTGTTAATGTAGGTAGTTTTGACGGTGAAAAAAATGATTCTTTACAAGAGATGAATCAGACCAACTTAAATTTGTATTAGAAATGTTGTAACCGTTGTGCACTTTTTTAGAACAGTTAATGTTAAAGCTGTGGAGTCATCATCATGTCCGACATTTCCCTTACTAAACATTTCACTCTCTCTCTTTCTCTCTTACTTTCACTACCACAAGCTTTTTAATCCACACTACGTGTATAACATAATTCTAGACTTGTACAGATTTGAGATTTTTGTTGTACATACAAAACGGAGCAACGAAAACAACAACAACAATAAGGAAATGATTCGTGAGAGATGAAAATTTTGATCCTTCTGGACTACTAACTATTTTTTCTATCTCTTTTTGTTTATCCTCTAGAAGCTTGAATTTGACATGTGTGCCTTCATACTACACATAAACAATATTGTCTATTATACATGTATGACAAGTAATATATATTTCATCGTAGTCACCTTTGGGACTTGGATTAAATATAGTGCCATTAAATATTCAATAAAGGGATAGAGAGAGGGAGAGAAAAAAAGTTGGTCGTTTTGAGTCTTGGTTCGTTAGTGAAAGTAAACCAGAGGGACTTTCACTCACATTATAGTATATAGGGAGATAGTTCAGGAAAGACAAAGCTTCAAGTATACAGTATCTATTCACCATCTATCCATATATTATACGAGAGAGGCAGAAGATGAGTTTCCCCCGTATAATCTTGAGCGTGTCTAATCTTGTTTCTCCTATGGTTATGTCATCTTGATATGTATGAACGAAGAGGAGGTGAAGACTTGATGTAATTTCGTTCCTCTCTCTCTCTTACACACTCCAGAGTTTAATGTAGTAACAAAATATTACAAGGGAATTTGTTGGGAAGATAAGGGAAGCAACCAACTTTTAATGAGCAATGAAAATGTGATTCTGTGACTGGGGAGGGTGAAAGTGTGTGTGTGTGTGACTTAATCAAGTCTCCTCTCAATCATCATCTATCCTTTTCCCCTTCACACATTCTCATTCTATGAAAGTTGAATGTGTATTTGTTCTAGACCTGGTCAAAGGAACGTTCAGCATCCACCGAGGAAGCGTCCACAACCAAACAACTTCATCAACAAAAATTGAGTCGAGACATTGCAGCTTTGGCTGAGAAACATGGTAAAGGATCCTTCCAATATTTTTTAAAATAAAAAATGACTAAAACTCATCCAGACATAGAAGAGTCATTAAAAATGGCATTTAAAAAAAGAGTAAATGTTTAACGATTTGGTTTGTGTGTATGAAGGTTGTACCCTGGCTCAACTTGTCATAGCATGGTGTCTCAAAAATGATCCAGTTCAATGTATGCTGATTGGACCCACGTCAACGCCAGAGCTTGTCACCTACTTACAAGCGTTACAAGTATGAACAGAAAAAAATACGCACATAATTTTTTGTGAGATCATTCTTTCTCCTTGATGAAAGAAAAAAGATGATGACTGACTAGTATAATGGAGGAGGAGGAGGAGGAGGGGTTGTAATTAGAGATAAAAGATTAGAAAATGTTAACATGACCCAAAGCTGGAAGGAAGAAGGGCATAATAAGAATTAATTTAGGATAGGGATAGGAAAGGGGAAGGAGGAGAAAGTGGAAAGAAAGTTACCCATTTGATTTTAATTTCGACAATAATAAATTACCTTGGAAGTTTTTACGGGCATGTCAGTAGTCGGAGCTTTCCATAGGTCATAATACATAGGTATAGGGGGAGGGGAGAGAGAGATAATTAAAAGAAGGGGAGAAGGATCTTTGTCGCATTACTCCTTGTATACTACATAAGTAGGGATAGTGCAATTCACGTAACAAGTATAGAAAGAGGTGGGGAGGAATATATACCTAAGGACGCCTTTGAAATGAATAAAATTTTTGGAAAATGAAATTAAAACCCTGAACGTTATAAATTAAAGGAGGGACTGTAGGATTTTCATACGTAATATATAACCGAAGTGGATGCTATACCTGTGCACACACAACTTGTGTTTGTGGATAAGTTGGTTTTTACAATAAATGTATTCTGGGTCAGTGTGTAAGTATAACAAGGCAAATTAAAACTATTCCCGTCCATTCTAATTTTTCTCCTCCTCATCTCTCTTCTCACACAATTGCAATGAATGGATTAGTGAGGAAGGTCAGGATTGTGATCTCAAGATTACACACTAAATTGGAGAATATTGTCCTAAGGCAAACAAATCAGAGTAATATTTGTATGAGTACAGTCAAGTCATGTATATTACTCTCTTGGTGTTAATCATTTGGGAAATTTGACAGCTGATCCCAAAATTGTCAACGACTGTGATGAATGAATTGGAAAAGATTCTTGATAACCGACCAGTAAGACCGCCTATGGTTTCCACACGTAAGTCTTTTTCAGGAGAGAATGGAAGCGATTATTGATAAATTTCTGATTACAGATTACAGTACTCGACTAATTTTGCTCTTGTTCATTATACAGTGGCAATGACTCAGAGATGACAATCACTCCCCGCTCCTAACGTAATCCATCGGTCCAAATCAGCGAGTCAAGACGATGGGTAATTTTGAACAACGGAAAATGTCACTCATCAGGTTTTGCTTTGTCTCTAAATGTACAAGTTCTCATGGGGAAAATATTTTTTTATTGCAGAATATCGAAAGACGATGGAGGAGCGGGTTCACAGTCGGTAATGACAATACTTACACACACAGTGTAATAATTAAAATAATTGTAATGAACATTTACCATTTAATTGTTCCTTCCTTTGACAGTCGCCATTATCAGCCTTTCAAACACCGGCTCTCACAAAGCGACCAAGTCTTATTAGTATAGAACGAGCTCATCAACAGGAAAGAGCATTTAGCTCTTGGAATACAAGATTTCCATTTTGCCGAATGCAGTGAACCAATTCCTCCATCTCCATCAGACTCAAATACCATCATTATCCCCCAACTTCCCCCTCTCATAAATCAATAATAATATTAAAAGAAAAAAACAATAGAAAAAAAATTGTTTCAGTTTCAACTTTTTCTCCTCCCTCATTTTTTTGTGATTAGAGTATCTCATGTATCTGTATTATCCGTTCAAGTTTTATGAATTTAGTCTGGTTGATCATATCTGTATACAATACAAAAATCCACACAGAGGAAAAAAAATACAAAAAATAGAATTTGTCCTCGTTTGTGTTCCACAAGAAGTCTTTGTTTTTCTATCTGTTATGGAGTCTTGTTAGTCGTACACATTTTAATGAGTACGTCACACTTGGTTGTCTTGAAAAAACTATTGTTGTTCTTACAATTTATTAAGTACTTTATATTGTGAGTAACGTTCTGAGTTGATTAATTGTAGCGAATGAACGCTGGCGGAATTATATCGATGCCTTGTAATTTCAACGAAACACTCAAACATCACATCTTTTGATGACACACACAATTAATTAAGGTCGAGCAAAATATAGACATATTAAACAATAATATATATATACAATATATATATAAAAGTATAAATACATGTATTCCAATTTAGTAAGTAATTACTGTACATTATTATATAAAACTCAGCCTTTTCGAATATAGATTGTTGATGATACCTACTTAAATATATACTTACTATTTAGTCTCTCATATCTTCATAATACTAGTAACGTATAGTCTTACACACACAATAATTTACAAAACAGAGAAAAGAGAGAGAGAGAGAAATGGTAGAAGAATTTTTCGTCCGGCGAGCGAAAAATAGTGACTAAAAAAACTTTGACTTTCTCTTTTTTGTCTTTTTGATGCTCTCTGCATGGAAAGTTCTTATTCAAAATACAACAACAATTCATTGTAGAGAGAAAGTTAACATGTGACTATAATACATGATATTTTATTCCTCCTTTTCCAATGATACACTATTACGCAATTTGAGGAAAAAATAATAATATTTAAGTTATTTATAATCAAAGGAGGGAGATCAAATGAATCCTCTCTTCAACTTTGTCTCATCCCCTCCTCAATCATTTATCTTCCACTTATGTATCCTCAGCATGTAAATTAATATTAATATACTGTATACTGTAGCATTACCATGTACATATATATATATCTTTTAAGTTAGAATTTATTTATCTATATATGTATATGAACGATTGATTTTTTACGTACACAGCTGCTGTTGCGGCAAAAGTTGAATGTAACAAATTATTTTTGTTTGTAATTTTACTTAGAAGAAAAAAAATCATACAATAATGTATAGCAAGGTTGAATGGATCACAGAATAATGAGTCTAGAATCTAAAGGTACAGATGCCGACAGATCTAAATCTCAATTTTCTTCTCCTCCTCCCTCTTTCCCCTCCATCTTCCTCTTACTTCTTGTAGCTTGCCAATGTACTCAGCTGAAAAAGGAAATGACATGGAAAAGGAGCAAAAAAGAGGGATGCCTTTCCATTAACTAGATTATCTAGAAATATTTGCAGCCTACTCTCTACAATCGCTTCATCCTGTCTGTCTCTCTACAGTACTTTCTATTGTTTCATCCAAATGGTGACAGTCCACTTTCTCCCGAACAAGCCTTTTTTCCTTTCGTACGTTTCTTTCTCTCCAGCTCTGCTTCTTGACTATCCCTACAATGAATAGAAAATTCTTGGGAAAAACGATATTGTGTCAGGATGAGAGTTCAGACATTTGTAACCAAATTAATTTAATATTTAAAAAAACACAACAAAGCCTATACTAACTTCATTCCGGGATAATAATAAAAGTACATTGATATGTGCAACTTTCTCTGTCTCTTTAGGAAGGATTACATTGAACCAATTATAGTATAATAACTCACCTTTATTCACAAATGTAAAATTTACATTAAACCACATTTATTGATTCATATTTTACTCGTTTCCCTTATAATTTTCACGACTACTGTTCAAAAACCAAAATGGAACATCTGTACCTCATGATAGTAAAAATTTGTAAACGTATACTACATTGTAGTTAGACATTTATTATTATTATATTTATACTACGCAATAGACAAAGTAAAAAAGCAGTGAGTGTAATTGTAAAATTAAAATCAAAGGTTGAGGAGATTTCTTGATCCATGTTTTGATCATCATCGTCCTCCTCCTCCCATCCTCGCCCTTCTGTATTTAAATACAATAAATAATATTGAGCCTTTTGTGGAATTACAGATCATGTGCATTCTGACTTGTAATTTATGAAGGATAATACGTCATACGAGGCACTTCAATGGTGAACGTAAATGTAGGTAAATAATTGACGACCGTGTTTTCAATATGTAGAGAAACGGGAACAAATCACACATTTGCCTCCTTCTCAATTCTAATAAAATAAGTTTTAAAGAAAATTGTACTGTATAAATTGGTGTAGATCATTACTAATGAATCATTAGATCATGACATGTGACGGGAGAAAGTGAGAGAAAGTAAAATATTTACAATTTCGTTTCTTTCGACATGATGGGATTTTGAAAAAAAAACGTTTCCGAGTTAATTAAAATATACAATGTTATGTAGAATGGAGAAATAAAGATTTACATTATAGTGTGTAGAGTCTACAATGTAGACGTGAGTAAATAGGGTTGTTTTTACACAGACAAAAAGTATTGTTGTTATTGTTGACATTGTTGTTGTCGTCGTTGTTGTTGTGTGTAAAAAACGTATAAGTTAAAATTATAGACGTTTATTTTCTATACATTTTCTAGTCGGATCATTCAAATGATGTATGAGTGCATATGGTGGTGCTCATTAGGATTACATTAAATACACAACTACATGGTCAACAACATTGTGTTTGAAAAACGTAAAAGGTACTCAATGAAGTAGAGTGAGCATATCGCCATTTAATTTGTAGGTAAATAAGATTAACTCGAAATGGTGATTTGATGAGTGTGTATTGGAATTACACAGTTTAAAAATTAAATCGAGTTGTGACAGCTTTTGACAGCCACGAGTAAATGCAAAAAAAATCTCTGACCTTCTGTATACGATGGACACGTGGTCATTATCACGAATGAATCATTCTGAAAAACTTCTTCAGAAAAAGTACGCACTGTCTACACCCATTATATCATGAAAATATATAATGTAGGTAAAATTTAATTTTTAAAATGAATTCTAGGCATATTACATCACGCGAGCTTGGGTAGCAGCAAATTTTATCCACCTTCCCGTATTTACTTATTGAAAAATTGAATGCTATGAAATTGTTGAAATGAAAATGGTGGATACTTTATTGTACATGAAAATACACACAAGTTGAAACAACGAATTGGAGTAAGAACCCAATTACAGGAACCCCCCTTGTTATATTGTCGTTGTGCGAAAAAGTGAAAACTGGAAGTGTGAGGTTAAAAATTTTAACTTAAAATCGGAATCATGTCAGTTGGGGGAAAATGACAACGAAGAGATTTGTCAAAAGAAAAAATCTTGTCTGTTAGAAAAAATATTACAAGAATATCATGACAATGGCAATGAAAAATCCAGGAGAAAGTCAATTTAGAAGGACAAAAGAGTAAATAAAATAGTGGAAATTTATTAAAATTGAACCATATCATGCCTTACTATATCTCATCTGCTCAACATCATCGTACTTTCGTTTTAAATATACCAAAATGCAAATAATATTATCTATTAGTGGTAACTTCTATATTGTATTATGCTGATTAATAATCAGTGATTATTAGTACACCTAGACTATGGTATAGAGAGAGAACAATTTTGTTGTTCATTTTTGAGTTTTAAATATTATCCTTTTAATGCATGTTGTACCCAGGTCTTTAATCACATTAAATATCACACACACACGTTAGTACCTATACCATCCAGTTTAGAATAATTAAAGAGAAATTTTAAAAGAAGCATGCATACCTATTTAGTGATAATCATGTGTGGGTGTGTTGACGATAAATGATCAAAATTTGATGGTGCGATATGACCCTCCTTCAAAAGTACCTACAATACATATTTCAGCTTGCAAATTATTCAAAATTCTAACTATGAAAAATTCAAATTGATAATAATACATATATGTATAAAGTCACAATACAGTAGTAACTCGGTAGAATGAGTTTAAATTATAAAAGGGACGAAGAATGATAATATAAATGGTCAATATCAATTAATTGTATTTGACGAAATGAGAATGAGTCATTTTGAATAATGACTTACCAAATGTAAGTACATTGTTATGTATAAAATATACAGGTATGATACAAAGAAAGGGCGTTCTATCCTTCAATAAATTAATGGTATAAATAATTATATTCCCACTTTACATATTGATAATACAACAAAATACAATGGAATTGCATAGGGGATTTTTGATCTCTATCTCAGAACTCGTTCTCAACATATGTAGTACTTACTGTGTAACGAAAATTAATTGTTTGCCAAGACATAATTCTTGTTCTGGGATCAAATTACTATGCAACACCCTAAATATGTCAATGACTTTACCTACAACTTGTTCAGATGCAAAAAAAATTTAGGACAATTAAATGGAATCAAGTGCAGATGCATTTTGAACAGGCCAAATTCCTCTAATAATACCTTAATAGACAATTTGCAGGTGATAATGGATCAACTGACCAAAAATTGATTTAGTAATTTTATCTTCCAGCTTTGTGTTATGTAATTAAAATTCTGTATGTAGATTAATGTAGATATAGACATAAGTTTCAAAAATTACCAGTACCAAATAAAATATATGTACATAATGTACACATAAATACATAATATTATATAAAGCCATTGACCAGCTTGTAATGTAAGCCATTTTTAACGGATAATGATAATAAAAACAAGTTGGGATTTTTTGCTTGTTGCACTTTCTCTCTTTTGAATTTTTTTGCACATCATTTTTATGAACCTCCACTTTCTCCTTTCTTTTCCTTCATCCATGGTCGGACAATTTCTTCACATTGATTAGTACAGCTTTTCCTTAGAAAAGTTTTTTAAGTACTTTCACTTTCTCTTCAACTGCGGAACGGTTGTGTGTAAAAAAGTGAAAGTAAAAACTGTCAATTTCAATAAGTAATGTACATGTGAATAAAATCGTTTTTTTCGAATGCCACCTGATACTTTATTTCTATAGAAAGTTAAAAATTTTCAATTTTTTAATTGTTCAGTATTTTTCTTTGAATCATTACAATTTGAAATTCCTTCATGAAGGAATATTTTTGTAGAACATTTTAACAGTTTAAGAGCTTTCACCAATAATCAAATCTGTCCCAGCTTCCAGAGTGACTCCAATAAAGTTTTTCCTGCAAAAACAAAAGGAATTTCAAGCGTTGAAATATGATCATATCATTCATGAACAACATTTTTTACACAATTATTTGTTTAATCAAAGTTGACGAGCTTACGTTTCAAGACCCAAATCCTTATTAAAGAAGTTAAGGGACAAGGAGTTGAGGGTCAATAATTTGGGGTCATTTCCAGGAATAAGTCCAGTTCGAGCGTAGTGAAGGAGAAGTTGAACTTTGTTGGTCACCGAAGGAAGGAAGGAAGAAGGAACTTCAATCCATGAAGCCAAGAGTTCAGTGGCGAAAATTTCACCCCTTCATTTACAAAAGAAATTATTTCATATTTTATAGAATTTTATACCCATTAAAATCTGTGGGTCATCAAATGACTTACTTGTGAATCACAATCTTCTCGGATGTAGTTCCATCCTCCTTACGTAATTTAATACTGAGTTCTCCATGTTTAATTTGTTCCTGCTCTGATCCGATAATCGTCTCGAGCCTGGCTTCTTGGACTGTTTGAGACAAAATTAGATAAATTATTACATTAAATTTTTCTATTCCAAAAAACTCGTCTTTAAACCAAATTCTTACCGCAATAAGAGGCTGCCTTGTCAGTGTGCAAGTAATATTTTCCAGAAGCAGCGTTGTTGAATCTCTCATTTCTTGTACCAATGACCTGACATGATCCAGGTTCTTCACAGAAAGATCGGCATTTTCCACTGCAAAGAAACACGTTTTTTTGTTATTGTACAGTCATTAGTGGTCATCCTGAATAATAACTAAAATACTTACTCTTCGAAGTCGGCATAATCAGGACAACTGTGAGCAACAAAAGGACAATCGGTATTCAAAGATTCAGCCCAGTAATCATGAACACGGGCATGACTGCAAGCATATGTTCCGATAGCTCCTACAATTTTTCCAAAAATTGAAAATTAGGATTAATCAGTGCATTTTTAGTTACCAAAATTATGAAAGCAAATGGGAGGAGGGACTTACCATCAAAATCAAGGATAATCAAGTCAATGATTGATGTGACCAAATTTCCAAGCAAATCCTTACATCCAGGTTGAGACTTACCACCGTTGACGTAAATATCTTTATTGAAATTAATATATGTTAGTCATAATTAGCATTTAAAACTAAATCCTAATTCTGGAATTCTGGCAAAACTGAAGAGGAAACTCACCAACATGTCCGACGGTCGTAGCAATACCAAGACCAAAATCAAGAGCTGCTTCAGCATTTGTGTGAATTCCTTCTCTGTGATTATTATGCAGATTTTATGATTGTGATCATATGCAAGTGGTTTAAAATTTTCATATATAGTACGAAATTAATTTTGATTGTCAAATTACACGAAAACGGCGTCTGTTGAGTCAATTCTAACCATATGGTCTGTTCCTTCAAAGTATGGGGCAGTTGGATCGAGAGCTGTTAAATCATGAATAGAATGATGAATACATATTTCATGAATTATAACTGATTAGAAAGT
The DNA here is from genome assembly GCA_009870185.1 of Pygmarrhopalites habei. NCBI lineage: Eukaryota > Metazoa > Arthropoda > Collembola > Symphypleona > Arrhopalitidae > Pygmarrhopalites > Pygmarrhopalites habei. The sequence goes on along the minus strand of WJFB01000353.1, from coordinate 19,468 downwards.
CATTTTATAAATATAATGATAAATTTACCAGTGATTCGACCAATTCCTGGTACACGACCTCCGACATAAGATGCTGCATGTGCACCCAAACTCTGACCAATCATATGCACTTGATTTACGTTCACGTCAGCTTTCTCCACGATAAAGTCCACAAACCTTTGGTTGGACAATGTGAAAAGATATTTGTCACCAACATTACCAATTAACAAAGTGTCAAATTGAGAGATTACTGCATGATTGATGACTGATTAATTGTTCTTTTTTTGTAAAACTTACATGGCTGTCATCGCTCCAACTAAACGAATATTTCCAACTCCTGTGTGTCCACAAAGTTAAATTGAATAAATGTATTGGAAACATTTTTTGTTTTGCAGGAGAAAAAAAATTGACAACAATGACAAGTAAACTAACCCTTAAGGTAGCTTTTCTTTGCTCCTGGACCCCAGTCAACAACGATAACATTCACATCTTCCTATTCAAACCAATATTTTGACAATCACTAAGGTGGTTAAAAAGAAAGTTGAATTGAGGAAGAGAAAGACTATGATTTAAGCAGTACATTTTTCAACAAAGAATCCTTCGTGTCCACGACCCACTGGGAATTTCCATTGTCTGTCCAGCCATGGATAATAAATTCGGTTCTTCTAGCCCCATCAAACTGGGAAAACTTTAGAATGGCATCCTTTCCAATCAACAATTCTTCAGGCTCTTCAACAGTATTCCTTTCAAATTGATAAATATATATGAATTTAAAAAGAAAAATACAAATCCAAAAGGTTTTTGAAGAGATTTGATTATGCAACAGTTAAATTACCTGGTGTAAAGCAAAAATCGAGTTTGGATTTCCTCGGGTCTCATAGGCAAAGCAGCTAATGGACGAAGGGCTGAGTGCCATGGGGCATCATTTGTGAAACAACCATAATTGCCGTAACAAACCTGGTCATCATCAAATTTTGTAAATACTAAATACAGTAGTGAGTAGCATTTTCTCTTTCTTTTTTTTTTTAAAAAAAAAGGACTTTCTCCAGCTTACCTCATTTGCTTCTAACTGGTCACGACCATGTCTGTACCTATGTTGGACCGCTGGACTACCTATTTAATTCATATTTGTTTTGTCAATTAATATGAAACTTGTATTCAATTAAATATATGGAAAAAAGTCTTAATTATCCTTTACCTAAAGCTACGCCAATGGCGCAACACAAAGTTAGGAACTTGATCATTTTGGGAATCTCTTGACAGTTTGATTATGAATGAGCCAAATGTTTCACGGTCATGAACATTTATTTATTTAGAATTTATTATTGTGTGAGAACTCTTCTTTTTTTTATCTTCCACAAACAACATGCAGGATGGTCAAGTGTCAATTAATTGGACAGTTACTTGATTTTATCTAAATTATTACATGTGCCAATTGATTATCCTCAGTGAATAATACAAAGGTTAGAACCATTATTATTTTATTATTAACTGGTTCCTGTTAAAACGTGGACCCGGTCCGACCATTTGTACCATTGTGTGTGTATTTCCATATTATTATTATTTTAAGGGTCATCATAACACGATTATGACTGAGCCACACTCAATCTCTTTACACAGTTGCAGCAAATCAGTTGAAATTTATCCCTTCCTTCCTTATCAATGGACACTCTATTTGCGCATTAGATAAATACTTGACCGTACCAAATTAGCGCATCGTAGGATTATTTAATCAAACAAATCAAGTATCTTATGATTAATTACTGATTTAATTGTACCGTAGGACAACAGATTTGAACTTTACATGTTATGCAGAATGCAAATGAGACCAAAGGTTGCCGAAAAAACGGATGTAGACAATGAATCATTATAAATACTCGTTTTAGAATATCCTGTCAGTATAATTTTATTTAAATCAAAGAAACCCCCTCAACCATTCTACAGGTATGGTAATAAATCAAACATATAAAAACACCAACACCACTATCTTTGTCGACTCAGTTTTTCAAGGAGACGAGGAGTAAAGTATGTGATGATTACATCCGTCCCAGCTCGTCTCAATGAAGTTAAAGTTTCAGCCAGGGCAGTATCCAAGTCAAACAAACCACCCTCAGCCCCTTTTATCAGCATTGAATATTCTCCAGAAACCTTCACAGAAAAAATAATTACATGGCACATTTTTCTACAAAAGAAAATATTGTTCAATCCGAATGTGTACTTACCTGGTAGGCAAACATGGGCAGTTCAGGATGACGGTCTTTCACTCGGCGAATTATATCCAAATAGGCCAATGCTGGTTTCACCATCAAAAAGTCTGCCCCTTCAGCAACATCCCGATCCTAAATAAATGAAGGGATTAAGAGAAGTTTCACAATTTTTTATAATAGAAGAGACATAACTTACAACTGCTCGGATAGCAAGGCCATTTGACCCGGGAGGGAGTTGGTAGGCTTTTCTATCTCCATAGGAAGGAGCAGAAGCTGCAGCATCTCGAAAAGGTCCGTAGAAACAAGATGCAAATTTTGCAGCGTAAGATAATACAGCCACCTTACAACAACAAATTTTTATTACAAAATTACGATTGAATTTCAAAAGTTTAAGAATAAATAATCCCTTACTCTATTCCCGTATCCATTTTTCTTGAGAATCGTTTTGATTGTCAAAATTCTCCCATCCATCATATCCGATGGAGCTATTACATGACAACCTGCCACTGCATAACTTAGAGCCACTTCTGCAAGTCGTTGAGTTGACCTGTCATTGTCAATGTGACCTGTGGGAGTCAGGATTCCACAGTGACCATGATTTGTGTACCCACACAGACAAACCTGTACAAAAAGACGGTTTATTTCTCACATCCGAAGAATGTCTGGTAACATATTAATGTAATCTTACATCACAAGCAATTATCAAGTCTGGAAATGACTTTCTGAGTAAGGTCACGACGGGTATTACTGGTGATTTCTCGGGGTTGTCAGCACAGCTTCCCAACTCATCCTGTGTGACAACAAAGACTTTTTTCACTTATTGACTTTGTGTGGCATTGAGCACAAGTGCGGTAAATCATTTGGAATTTTTTAATTGAATTTCGACTTTCAAGAGATTTTTTACTTTTGTATTTTCATGTGGAACTCCGAAAAGCAGGACAGATTTGAGGCCTTGTTGAACCAGTGGTTTTAGGTGAGATTCAATTTTATGTATTCCCCATCTTTTGACCCCAGGCATAGACTTGATTTCTTCTTCTCCATTCTCGTCATGTCTAGAGTTAATTGTGGTTTATTTAATAGTTTAGTGTTTTCTCTAATTTCTTTCGAGATAATTTTGTCACATACAACCTTTCTAAAATTATTCTTTACCACTGATGTAAACTGTCTTTTTCTTACGTCAAAAATATTGGGTACATCAGATTTGATGTTGTGATGCCGGTGTCGGACTGATTCCATTCTCTCAAAACTGGATGGAAATAACCACTATGAATACCAAATTCACTTTTGGCAGTATTCATATTTCTCTATAATATATTTTTGATTAATTGGAGACAAAGATTTCTAAGCTTGTGTAGATAAAAAATCTTTGTATGTGACCAGCAGATGGTTGATTGTTAGATTAAGGTGGAAAGCGAGTTATATAATCGTAAAAATTCCCTCAGGGTTAATTATCGAGTGTTTGCCTTGTGACTATGAAATAGGTTTAAACTGTGTGTTTAAAACTTTGAATAGTTTTTATTACTATTCAATATATCGAATACTGCCAGTTCTTTTTTGCTAGTTTTGTATTTCATTACCAGTCCCTATATGATGTGCATGTGATTGTAAAAGGTGTTAAAACTATATATAGTTTCTCGAATGGGTTTTTATACCATTTTTGCAATCTATAGCAAATAAAATTTCTCTTTAGCCTGGAAATGATTACGACATGAATACTTACCATAATTTCATCACAGCATTCTTAGTAATTTCTTAGGATGTATTACTAAATACACGTCAGTTTTTTGACACTCTTGTGTAAAACTATCCTATGTCAAAATGTATACAAACTGTATAGTGTGTGGTTTCCTATTTCATGTAATACGATTGAATGAATTTTTTAATTACAGTGACAACCTCAAAATTGAGGAAAGGAGGAAACATGCATATGATTGGAACTTGCCCGGATATGTGTCCCAAACAGGAAAGACTGTTGTAAGTTTTCATGCTAATGGCACAGGAATGTTCATAATTTGTTTACAGTGAAGTGAAGTTTATATGTATTTTTGTTGGTAGACGGGAGCGAGAAGGAATCCTTCATCGATTTGAATGGTGTAGATCATCCATTGACGACAAAGAGTATGTTGAGTCTTCGAAAAATGTTAGAAATATTTCCAATAGTAGAATTAGAAAAACTATACCAAAAGCAGATATCACAAGAACGATCAAATCATTTGCAAGATCGGCAGCAGGTGCAGATAAAATGATTGCTGAGGATTTGCGACCCGCCCCAGTGTTAATAAAAACCGTTTCTTATCTCTGTCATGAGTAAGATTAGCAAAAAAAATTGCTTTAATGCACAATAATTTTAATTAGTGAACAAGATGAAATAATTGTCAACTTTTTGTACAAATTCTCTTTACAGAATTTTACCGCAAACGAATGAACCGTTCAATGTGATATACGACTTTGTATTTGATAGATTGAGATCTGTTCGGCAAGGTTGGTTCACCCTTAAAATGAGAACATTTTATATTATTTTCAATTGGTTACTAAAACTATCGTATTTTATGTCTTTAGATATAGTCATCCAGAGGATTTGTGATACATCAGCCATATATATTCTTGAGACGATTATTCGATTTCACGTTTATGCTGCATTTAGGTATTTTGACTAGTGAGATTTTCCAAAATTAACGACAGTGTTAGCAATGAACGTATACGATAATGATGTCGTTGTTTTAATGATTACACAGACTTCAAGATGAATCTATTGATAAATTTGATCCACATATAAACAGGTGTCAAGCAATAGTAATGTTATAAAGTTAAAAAATTGTATCCTCCCTTTCATTATCTTATTTGTTAACTCAAATGGTTATGATTTATTTACAGGAAACACTTAGTGGACTGTTTAAAAAGACTGATTTGCTTTTATGAGCTCAATAATTACTGGGGACCTTCAAGAAGGGAATTTGAAATACTTTATGTAATCGCTGCACCAGACTCTTTTGACGTACTTTCTAGAGCTCTATCCCTAAGACTTCACTTGTAAGAATTTATAGTTACATATGAAGTTTATGTTGTGCATTTTACTTGTTCTTAAGTGGTATTTTTGCTTTCTTCCAGAAATGACAACATGTTGAATATGGCAATTGACATTTGTCAAGCATATCAGAGTCGGAATTATGTCCGATATTTTAAACTTTCTGAAAAATTTTCTCCACTCACAGCATCTTATTTTACTCAACAAACCAGATATATGCGAAGGTATAAACTTCTCTGTGTAACTTTAGGATTCTCATTACAAGTGTAACTAAATCTGAAAGTAACTCTTTCTATTGAAACACAGCTCAGCTTATCAAGCAATGTCAGTTGCCTATGGAGTCAGTAATTCACAAGTCCCTGTCACCAACATTGCGAAAATGTTGAGATATCCTTCAGTACAAGAGGTAATTAAGGACTTGAGCCTGTTTACCGAAATACATTCTGATGACACACAGGGAAATAAAATTACATATGCTCGTTTCAAGAAAGCTAACAGAAACCTGTGTCAATCAAAGGTTCGGTTAAACATTTAAATACCTATGCATATTGCTTTTTTTGTGAATTAATTTATGCACGGTAAAATATCACTTTTAAACATTAATCTCTGATTTAAAACTTTATTTTTCAGCAAGAACAACTAACAAGTAGTCTGGGAGGTATTCAATTACAACTATTACAGCCCACAAATATAAAATATATCTCTTCAAATTTAATATGTCCGATTGTTACAGTTGGTGGCACTTGAACATATAAAATAACGAATCATAAAGAAATAAAAAAAACTTTCTTTGAAAAAATAATCACAATGATAAACAAATTAATACTGAAATAACTTTTCATATGTACAGCTACAATATAACATGAGTATACTGAAAAAATGAGATCATGTTTCTTTTATACTTTGTTTTTACTTTGTATATAAATTATTATTACGCACGAAGACTTGCACGGGCTTTGTCCATTATGTCCTTTTTAATTTTTGGATAATTTGGATGTTTTGCTAAAACTATATGACACACGTCAATGGCATCCGTATATCGCTTCGCTTTTAAATAATTAAATCCCAGCTTATAACCAAGTGCTGGATTAGAACAATTAGTTAGTTTCCATGCCAGTTCATAATTAATTGCTGCATCAGCGTAAGCCTGTTCTTTCTCCATGATGAAACCCAGGTATTCTGTAGCTTTCATACATGATTTGTTATACGTCAAAATTTTCTACAATGAAAGTAAACCAGATTGGAGTTAGCAACTTTCTCTTGTATAGAATAACGATTGAAAAGTCCAAAATCGATTGACCTACCTTTATCAGTTCCGTTGCAAGGTCAAATTTGGAACTCTGTATATAAATGTCGGCCAGTAGCAGCCAACAACGTTCCAAATACTCTGCATCATCTACAGTCCAATTAGCTTTCATAACTCTTTTCAGTTGATTTCTCGCCCTTGGTGTCTACAAATTATTGATGACATTGATAATCAGTTAAAGAAACGTCAAAATTTTTACGTTTGAGAAATTTTTAATACCTGTTTAATGAACATGTAACCAGTGGCTAGAGCGTAAACTAGCATGATCGACTCTCTACCCTGGTCCGTAGTTACTAGTCCACTTAGTTCCTGTACAGCTTTTTCCATTCGATTTTTATTTTTTGATGCTAGTAGGACAAAACATTCCAAAATTTGTCTTCGAAATTTTTCTTCTCCCGTTTTGACAGTCAATTCCTATAATACCAATAATTGGTCATCATCAAATCACAGTTAAATACAGTAAATAAAAATCGGTGGCAAAAAGGTTGTAAGACGTACACGAATTAAAGTTTCTGCTGTGCCCAGAGCTGCCTCTTTAAGATCTGTGGACCCATTAGCCAAAGAATCGCCACTCCCGTCCATTGCATCCCCTCCTAATAACAAAATTCTTTAAATTATTAACCAATTAATTGAATAATTACGTATTTATTAATAAATACGTAATTCTTTATTTACCGAGAACTCCTCCAGTTGGATTCACATAGATATCAATCATTAAGAATAAAGCTTTCTGTCCAAATGTAGGGTCCTTTCTCGCCTTATTTAACATTTTCAGTGCCGCATTTGCATTACCACTGAACCTAGAATTTTAATACATCTATTTTTTAAAAAAAAAATTCACGGGGTATTCACGGAGTCAAAGCAAAATACCCAATAACTGGCAATAACCGTCGAAATAAACTAACCATTCGTACAAGCCTTGACAGTAGCCATAACCTGGATCACTAGCATCTGCACGAAGACTTGCTGCTTGAAGATATGGCACGGCGTCCTTCAGCATTCCACAACGTCGTAGAGATTCGATATACCACATCAGAGATTTCCAATGTACAGGATTATGATCTTTAAAAGGCAAAAATTCATAATTAGTGATACTTTGAAATTTAACGAATACCAGAGTAAGTTAAAAGGCTTTTATTTACCCAAATATTGTTGAAAATGGAATGATGCACTATTAAAATCAAATTTTCGAAAAAATAGCTCTCCCAACATGACACTGGTTAAAAATAAAACACAAAAGTTGTTGTTAGGAACATTATGAAACGATTTTTCCTCAAGTATGCATGTGTGTGTATGCAAGGATTAGTAAAGACGTTACCTGGCTTCAGAAGCATCCGTGTTTACTTTAATGAGTTGCTGGCACGTTTGTTGACAATGAATGTGATCACCGGCCTAAAAATTTACAGTCATTATTTTTTCGGGCAACCACTACATTGTCATCATCATATTTTATTAAAATAATGTTAACAATGTATTTTTACCTTCATGTAGAGCTTCGACAAAGCAGTCAGACTATGCAGATCATTTGGACAAAGGTCTAGTGCTTCTTTCACGCTTCCTGTAAAAAATCCAGACACCAATAGATATAGTACCGAAAATTGTTTAGAAACAATACAAACTGGTTGCTTTTCTCTAAATGTACTGATGAACTTACGAATGGCAAACTCAACATCACTTTGTTTTTCTGAAAGGTCACCCAATAATTGACAAATTTTGGCAAACTGAATTTTTTGGTCAGTCAATATTGACGGCTGGTCCAACATTGCTCGTTTTAAAACTCGACTTTGAGTTTCCTTTGCTCTTACTAAACTTTGAATGGCTAAATTTGACGTTCCAGCTCCAACTTGGACCTAAAATGAAACAAACATTTAATGACTACTTCATTCAATTATTAAATATTTTCAAGTTTCATGAACAAAAATTTGTATGCAAGTATTACCTTTGACAGTAAAACAAGGAGCTTGACCTCAGTGAGAAGACCGGATAGAGATGTGTCATGTAAATCGCTGAGAGCTTGTTGTATTGTTTTCTCTTTTTGTGAAAAAAAACAAGTTAAATTTTAAATCTTGCAATGCTTTAAAGCAGTATTAAATAATATTTTTCATTTTTATTAAAAAAGACTACCTGCTCTGTCATATTGTTTCAATTTCTGTTGCAGGGAAGCCAAATCAAAACGAAGACTAAAATTGTCATCAGATTTGACAGCTTCCTTGTAGTAATTAATAGCTTTTGTGAATTGATGTGCAACAACCAATGCTTGACCCATTTTAGAAGTTAAGGTAGCATCCCTCGGGTTTTTTGCTAAAGCAACTTCATAAATTTCAATTGCCTTGTCTGGATCTTGTATTGTCACATAGGCATCTCCGAGAAGAATTAAATTTGAAGGAGTGGGATTTTGATTTGCTATGTCACTGAAAGTGATCAAAAGGTCATTTATAATTTTAAAAAACAATTCTCCCTTTTCTCTATTTGAAAATTAACATGATGCAAAATACAATGGCTGAGATATAACATTAAAATGTCAAAAAACAAAAGGAGCCTTACATGTAGCATGCAGTGTAAAGTTTGGGATCACGTCGGTAGTTGAGAAAAATATTTGCCATCAACTTTTTAGCTTCAATGAAATGATTTTGTTCCGGTGTGACAATTCGTAATAAGTCCAAGGCTTTCTCCAGTTCCCCCTTTTCTATGAGTTCTTCAGCTTGTGTCAAGCTTATTCGACCTTCCAAATGTGTACCCTATACACACAAATACACTATTAAAGTAAAATACCTAATGTATTGTAATCAGATTCCAACTATAAAAATGTAATCCAGTGCTGTACCTTAAACTGAACCAAAGCATCTTCTAACATATTTTTTGCTTCTTCCGGTTTCCCCATTGCTCTGTACACGGCAACTAATTCCAAGTACAAGGTCAAAGTGTCAGATAATCTAAATTCGACAGGTGATTGTTGTTCATTATCTGAAAAATTGTTTTTGGAACTTTTGACTAAATTCATTGCTCCTTGTAGAGTTTTCAATGCTTTTTCCAACTCTCCATTATTCTTCTGCACTTTTGCCAGTAAAAGGTGATATTTTGGATGTTCTCGTACCTTCAAATAATGATCCATACATTAATGGTGATTTAAATCGTCAACATTTCTAGATAGTCATTTAAAATTTGCAATCATACTTTAAAATTTGCACTAAGTCCATTTTCGAGAGTTTGAGACGCGAGTTGATACTCGTTTTGTGCCAACTGAACTTGAGCCATGAGAAGGTGTGCATCCATTAGAGAAGAATCTGAAATATTCATGTGAAGAATGTGAAATGAGTTTAAGATTTTGTAGGATGTATCCAACTCTATCGAAATAAAATTTCTTACCAAAGGAGAGGATTGTGGAAAGCGTTCCGACGGCACCTCTCGAATCACCACATAAATATTTGATCTGAGCACTGATGAAAAGAGCATCCCGATGTTTAGGACATACTTTAATTACAGTTTCCAAAATCATTGATGCTTGCCGTACACAGACAGGAGGTAGCATTCCTTGACCTATAGGCTATAAAAACGAAATTTCGTTTATTTTAATATTTACATATTAATGACGTCGAAATTCTGTTAACATTTTTACACACACAAAGTAGATTAGTAACAAAAGAATTACCTCTTGAGGTGCAAACAGTAAATATTCACGAACGATCTTGACGACCAAATCTGGATTTATTGCCTTCATGTAAGAAACATTGAATGCAAATCCTCTCATTTGTCGAAAGTGAGCATCCACAGCCTCATTCAAAAAACCAATAATAGTGTCCGTCGGTTGCTTTCTTCTCTTTGCCATCACAGCAGTTAGAAAATGTAAATCTGAAAATTTTACAATATCAAATGTTATGTATCTTTACATTCTACATTCGTGTGCGTGACAAATTCTTGTACAAAGTTATGATATCAAAAAAATATTAAATACCTGACGGAGTATCTATTGTTGTGGCCAATTCACGAAGAAATTCTAACTGTTGTGCAGCCAAATCAATATTACCCTCAGCTAATTGGCAAGATATTAAACCTAAGAAGAGGATTACACATTGATTAATGTTCACAAATATCTAAAAAGAATACAATTTTATTGAATAGACGTATTGACTAACCATACAATGCAGAAATCGAAGTATTATCCATATTAGTAGCAGCTCGAAATTCTTGATAAGCATCCTTATTTTTACCCATCAGTAATAAAATACGGCCGACATCAGCCACCAACTCTGCATTTTCAACCTCTAATTCCGTGGCTAATCGTGCAAACTTCATTGTTTTGGCTAGCACCTTTTCATCATAGCTGGCCTAATATTCACAAAAGACGATTACTGCTTATTATCACTCAACTTTTCCTTGTATATTATTTAGCAATCTATAGTTTCTTACCAATTGGGAAAACATTCTGGCATTCTCTTGTAAGTATTTTGCATTATTAGGTTCATGTTTTTTGCAGAGGGATAAAAAGTTATCCAATCCTCGAGCCACTTCATTCAAATCACCCTCTCGACACAGACTGTAAAGAATTTTGAGACGACAAGCTTCCAGATTGTCACTATTAATTGCTAAAATTTTGTCAAAAGAAAGCAAATCACACAACATTGTAATAACTTGAATTTTTCCATACCTTAAAGGAAATTCTCCTCACCTAATATACGTTTGCAAATATCCATAGCTTGTTCCCAGTCTTGTATACACAAGGCTAATTTCATTTTTTCAACTAAGGAAGGCACCCAATTTGGATAAAAGGCGAGTAATTCGTTGAGTTTCTCTAGACCAGTCTCAAATTGATGGGACAATTCAGCTGCGCTATCATGCATAACAACAACAAAAATGAAAAATAAAAACATAGATTACTTTTGCTTTCCAAATTACTAAATAATTCCTAATTGATCATATAATAAATATTTCACAGACCTAGCTTGCCCCAGTATAGCATCCATATGTTTTCGATTTCTGTAAATGATATAAATATGATGAATTCAGGGGTAGGGGAGAAACAGGAATGACTAATGAATAAGCTAAAAAAATTTGAGCCTTACGATTTTAAAACAGTCTCAAAATATTCGCTTGGATCTTTTTGACTCCGTTCCTAGATATTTTCATAAATAAAATATTTTACACCAACTTGTCATTCATTAATCACGTAAGTAATCAAAAATAATTGCTACTTTTTACTTTTGGAGGCAACTTCATCTCCACCCATCCTCGTAGACTCAAAGCGTCATCATGCTGACTTGAGTATTTAATCGCTCTTTCTAAATACTCTTTGGCCTTGTCATTTTTGCCAGTAAGGTGCATGTACAGTCCAGCATAGTAGAGGACCTAGAAAAGATAAACATAATTCTTATAGCAAAATTAGTATTTATCTTAAATTCGCTGACATTGACAATCTTATAAAACTAACATCGGGAGGTGCAGCTTTTTTTGTTTCACGAATACGAGCTTCGAGGGATGCCACTTCTTCCCTGTCAACTTTGACACAAGCTCGATGTCCATCAACGGAGGCAAGACAGCAAGCTAACGAGACTGGTGGTTCATTCTGATGGAGAAGAAAATCCAAAATTATTACTGAATGGCAATAAAATAGTTTAATGCAGGTGATAATTATAAATTACCAAGAGTGGTTCAAGTTCTCTCAACCCTTCGGTGACTCGTTTTTCCAACAACAAACTGACAGCATGATAAAATTTGAAAGTATAGTCGGATGGAAACTTTCGAATACCGTCCGAGGCTGCATTCTGCATTGCATGGTAGTAGCCTTCCCGACATGCATAATGAATTTGGGACTGAGGACAGACAATGTTCATAAATAACAATTAGTTACAACAACATTTAAAGGCACCGAATTAAAAATTTTGTTGACAAAAAATTCCTGTCAGCAATTCAAAGAAGCAAATTCGTGTCTTTGCACAAGGATTGATGATGTAGTCAAAAACTTGTTCTATGAGGGAAAACTAGAACCCTTCAAGTTCATGAAGTTCAAGACTCAAAGGACTTTGATTCTCAAAGGGCTTTAAGAATAAAAAACTAAAAATCATTTTTCAAAACACTAACTTGAATGATAAAAGACCCATTTTAAAAAAATGATCTTCCTAGTATTTTGCTGCAGTTTGACAAGCCGTTCAACTCTTCACCCTACTAATTGACATTGAATTTCTTTGCGACAGTTGACCTTAAAACTCACTAAAGTGTGACACTATTAATCAGTAACTCTATGAATTAAAATGGCTATTTCTTTTCCAAATATCCGTAAGAAAAACTTACCGAAAATTCGTGTACTGCATCCATTTTTGTCGTTCGTTGATCTGTTAGATGATGTTGATGTTAAAATTGACGTTTCAGCTGTCCTCTTATGATCAATGAACACTCTTTCCAAAATTGCAATTATCAGTGTCGCAAAAACTGGATTACTGAGAAATAATAAAGGTCCTACATTTTGTTTATGTCCGAAAGAAATGATGATTTCATACTGTTAAATAAGCACCTGGTTGCTACGAGCAACCAGGCTAACAACAGAAGAGAAAGCAGTAAATCAATCAAAGGCATACAGATAAGGTGTTTTTGCATACAATTCCCATTAGTGACTCTTATTAGAGAGTCTGTAGTCACAAATATTTTAAAATAGAACATATTTTCTCGGAAAAAGGAAATCTCATGCTTTATGCTGTACGCAGTGTGTAGTATGTAGAGTAACGGGGGGTAATTTGTTAATGAGAATGTTCACAGTTTTAAGTAAATGTGAAAGGATTCATCAATGATAATTTATCGTGTAGATTGTATGTTTTAATTAAGTCTACGAAGGTGTTCACCTGTACACTCAATAATTAACTTACAAATAAATATACTGTATATGTAACAATGTTTGCGGTCATAAACTTTACTTTTGCATTCATTGGACCCTGTGTATACGTGTGTGTTTATGTGTAGCAAAGTTTAAAGTGTGCTAATTTCAATTTGGCTTTTTTTGAACTTGCGTAAGAAGTTAAAGAACACATGAAGATAGAGTCATATCATCTCATTCTATGTACACAAATGATTCAACCTCCCGCATCCTCTTTAACGAAATACAACATTGAGATTGAAACATACCATTGCTTTGCCCAGCAAATGACTTTTTTTCTATTATCAACAATACAGTATAACTATATAGCATATAATATATTTATACTGTAGAACACACACATAATGTTTGTGCAATTGTGCAGCCCTCAGTATTACTACTTGATAATGAAGAATGAAGACTGTTCATGTACAAAAAAAACGTCTCTCTCCCTCTCCCTCTCATCCGCGACTCTTCGTCATCATTGTATGTATAATGTACACTTTACTTGTGTGAGTATTATATGTAGGTACTCTTCGTAGTGTGTTGAGAACAACAACAACACTAAAAGATATGAGAGACTCTCTGAAGACTCTTTCTTCTTTTGGTTGAGTGAGCTTGACTGATTCAGTTCACGACACGCTCAAAACGTCATGTAAAAATTGGCTAAAATATAGTGGAAAAAGGAGAAGAGAATATACATATATATAAAGAAAAGAACCGTGTCTCTAACATTTTGCTTGACATTAGCATTTACAGAAAAAGTCGAAAATCGTATAGAAATTTTAAAAAAGCGTTGCCCATTCTCTCTCTCTCCTTTACCTCCATGTATATTATACTTTGAGAAAATCTGTTTTAAACTCCTTGTATACATATACATACCTAATAGTATATATATGTATAGAGTACGAGATGATTTGAAAAGGAAATACTACGTATAATAACATTTAAACTACTCCTATTTGTTGATTCTCCTCTCCTTCTTCTACTGTGTAACGAAAACACACACAGAGAGAAGAAGTGTACTAATATATGTGTAGCAAAGTTAAAGTACTTAAGTTACTACTGTACAAAATCACACACATGTATTAAGACTACTAAATATTGTGATGTTTACGAGAGCACACACACACGGAATCCTATTCCCCTCAAAAAGTTCTTCTTGTTTTCCGTCGTGCATGCTAATTGCACACAGTATAAATATAAAGTCAAGTACATACTACACAGATTCTCCTCCTGCTACTTACTAACGTAGTTGTAGTACAAAACTTTATTTGCAAAAACAAAATGGTTCCTGTTTCACAATTGGAAAATGAAGTTCTTACATATATACTGTACACACTGTTTGGTGATACTAGTGATTGGTATTACATGCTGAAGATATAATGATATATCTTCTAATATAAATATATCTTGTGAAATTTGTATCATGACACTGAACAAGTAACTGAAGAAGAGGTGACCGAAAACGTTTTTGCAAATTTACAACTTACTGGCAATTTCCCACAAACAAACTTTGACTAATATCTGGTAAGTCTGTCATTCATCAGTGTATTAAAATTGGTACATACGTACAAGGAAAACAGACTGGCAGTATATATGCCATTTTATTAATGCAATCAAAAATTAAATGAAACTTTAGAAGGTTTTGTTTGCAAATTGACAGCTACTTAATAGCAGTTAGCTGTCTTTCTCAGGACAGAAAGCCGAAAAACTCCAGGTGTGAGTTATAATGTAAAACAACAACAAAAATTAATTTGAAATTAAGTTAGTCGTTCTTCAAACACAAATGATTTTCAATTTTGTTGACATTATTTATTTTTATAGAGTCCAAAAGATGTAGTACTTAATGTAGAGTAGGGGAGAATTGTCAATTTTTATCTCACAAGCAAATCTTCATAAAAAACCAATATGACCATCTCGTCATTTTTTAAGTTGGAAATCGGTGTGAATCAAAAGATTACAATCTTCTGATATGATATGGATTGAGGGAGGAAGCCGCACCAGATGAAAATTTATTTATTTTTGGTAATCTTGTTGGTTGATCTCATTTGTTTCTCTCCACTTCACAAACCAAGAAAAGTGACAAGAGTAAATATTTTTCAGTACAAAAATACAAGACGACAAAAGATTATGCCAAAAGATTTGCCGAGTAAATTAATACAATTTTCCAATGCTAAAGATCCTCATTTACATTGAGTCACCTTCAAAAAAAAATTTCAATTTTATCTTTTATAAAATTACAAATCACAATTCCACGTGTCTCATACATACTATAGGACAAAATGTTTGATGTCAATCAAATCTCTTTATTTAATTCTTTTTCTGCCGATTGGAATAAACTTCCATTTCATTTTGAACCACAAAATCCTTCAATTTTTTACAAAATGATTTTGGGATAAATTATTTGCTCAAGGAAACACTGAAGAGCCAACTGAGTCCCTCTCTTCGTGCAGTTTTTTCTCCATTTTCTGCTGCATTTGGCGTGGATTTGAAAATTGATTTAATTAAAGTTACTGAAAATGACAATTTGTTTCTGCCTGGATTGACTGGTAAGTTCCTTCATCTTTTACATACTTTATCTCACTGATTAATTACGATTGCTAGTGTAAATGTTGAGAATAATTTTGGAAAATTGATTGGCATCTATTTCAAACCCCAAAATTTGTAGTAAAAATTGACAAAATTAGACTGTGACTGTAGAAGTAAAAAAAGTTTACGTAAATGACAATTACTTTACTGTTATAGGGGTCTCAGCACATCAGTAAACACTTAAAGTTAGGTATTTCCTAAAATTTTCTACATTTGAATGATGTAAAAAAGTGCTATTCAAATATAGTCAATGACTTTAATGATGCAATTTTAGTTGTTGTTGTAACAGTCAAAAGTTGACCTCTTCTTGTCTCTATATAGGATATGTAAGTGTGCAGACCAATAAATAATAAGCAGTGGCTCCATTTTGTGTTCTTCCGGTTTGCCATGCATCATTCAAATGTGGGCCTCTCTCTTCAATTTATTGCACATTCAATTGGTCTTTTGTTAGCATGTCAGTCTCAAACGGTCACAATTGCCACTATTCATACACGCAGTCCACTTAACAGAAATCATGGACACATGCAGAACAGTTGAGTATGAACAACATGACAAAATTTGTAGATGTAGGCGAATGGACATGGAATTTGTTTCGAGTGTGGTTGCCGTCGGCGTTGTCCAACTAAGATTTCTGAAAAAGGTAAAAATATTTTTGTATATTTCTGTGAACTGACTAATATTAGAGAGAGAGACGGTTCATTTCCAACAAACATAAGTTAAATATTGACTCCAACTTAATTATTTTGCAGTTTGAAATGGTTTTAAGGGATCTTTGACAGTAATAATAATACAATGTAAAGTTGAAAAGTGAACCATTTATGTACAGGAAAAACGAATATGATCCTCTCACCAGTTCACATTTCACATCGTGGTTTTTCTTGACAGTGTATTAACATAGAGGTATAAAACTTTTGACTGTGTGTGTGTCCATTTTTAAAGGGAACAAACAACCAAAAAGTTTTGCATTTCAACTTAACCTGATCTAGTAAAGGGGCGGATTTTGTGTCTGTGTACTAAGTATGATGAAACAGAAAGTTCTTTTTTGTATTTGTAGATCAGATTTGTATTTGGTCCATATATCTGAATTTTAGATAAGCTGTAGAGAGAGAGAGAGAGATCATAATCTTTGTCGTCGTCTGACGACCAGTAGACATGATACATAAAAGTAACACTGTAACAGAGATCGCATAAGGATAATGTGAAAAACGTGGAAAAATCACAAGATTGTCGCAGATGACTTTTGTGTGTCTGTGTGGAGTGAACACAAAAAAAGTGAATCACTAACGATATTTTGATAGGGATAAAAGGTGTACTCCAATAACAATGAATATGATGTGTGTGTACTGTGTATATATAATATATAATATCATCTTTTTTCTTCTCATCACCTGCCAGTTTTGAACTTGAACATTTTTGGAGACTCAAACTGGGAAAAAAGATTTTTTTTTCTTCTTCTTCTACTTGGGGTACGTGTTCTATATATAATATAATATTATGTACATTCTATGATACACCTATATGTATATGTTTATGTGTTGGAAAATGAGAACGAAGGAAAAGGCCTGGCCAGAAAATTGAAAGACGAACAAGAAGATTTTAAAGTTTGAAAAGGTCTCTCTCTCTCTTTGGATTGCATGGGCTCGATTTTATTTTATAAAATAAAGGAAGGGTGCTTGCTCCTGGTTCTCTCTCTCTATCTTTTTTCTACAAATGAACTATATACTACCTAC
>WJFB01000352.1:0-70092 GCA_009870185.1 Pygmarrhopalites habei | reverse complement strand
CTCAAAAATGAAGAAAAATTATCCGACTTTGGTCTCTGACAGAGACTCTCTATCAATGGAATCACACACTAGAGTCTAAAGTTGTCCAGATTTTCGATTCTAGGATAATTCAGGAATATCTTTCGAGGTTTGCAGTTATTTTAAAAATAATAAAACTGTGAGTCGACAGTTTTTGAGTAGTCTAATGGGGTTGGCATTATCCTATTGGCAAGCAAAGCTATTTCTCTGGTTCACATCCTCCATTCCATCAGATTGAAATTAATCAATTGAAAAAATTGTACTTTTTGGTAAATGAACGGAAAAATTTTGGAAGCAAGTTTAAAAGTCTGTCTGTCCGACTTTCATCCCAGAATTCTCTCTAACTTGATTATTATTAACTTTACCTTAAATGGAGGAGGAGAATAATGACATCCTAATTTAAACCATAATTAAATGTGAACCACTAGTGTACGTCTCGAGGAAGAGAGTTGAAGAAGGCAGTGTGTGTGCTGAAAGAATCGAGTTGAACATTGTGTGTAATACCCGTACCCTATAATACCCTCGAGATTCTCGGGAAACGAGAACCCAATTTTAAATATTCGAGAACGGAACAACTCCGGTTCACTGACACCCAGCTCAGCTCTCCTAAACATTGTTCTACAATATAATCGAATTTTTATTAATTAAACTCGGCTGTGGCCAAAAGAAAGTTTTATGTGGCCAAAGTAATGTGTGTTTTGTATTTCTGTGGCCAACAAAAAATATTGCAAATTAGGGAATTCTCTGGCCAAAATAAAATATTCTGCGGCCAAAAAGAAATTAATTCTTTTTTTTTGAGAAAATGAATTCAGATTAGGGCACTTCTTCAAGGTTATCTGTATTTGGTTTGAAGAATAGATCCAAAATTGATTTTGCAAAAATATTTAGAATAAACTGGATACCCAGGAAACAGCCGAACTCCGCCAACGTTGGTCCTATATTGGGGTTGTCCAATGGCCCCGTACTGGCCCTATAACGGCTTTTGAAGCAAATTGACTGAAGTGGTCTTGCTTCATACAGCACTTAGGTATATTTGCTTTTCGGAACATCATTGGGCCAATGCGGCGCCATTGGACAACCCCAATATAGGACCAACGTTGGCGGAGTTCGGCTGTTTCTTGGGTGGTTTTTTTTCTTTCTGTAGAGCACACAAAAATGGGAGGAAAAAAATTTGCTGGTTAAGCAAGCAAAAGTTGTGTGTGTGTGTATGTACACGTGTGTGTGGAGAGGGAAAGTATACCGAAGACATAATAATAATAGAAAAAATATTAAAAAAACTCGGCTACTATCTCTGTTTGTGTGTGTGTGTGGACGTGTGTGTGGGAGGAGGAGGGGACAAAGTATAAAATAAAAGTAGAGGAATATAGATGAACATGAAATATTCAGATGTGTGTGACTAGGCGCAATGTAATAAGTCATTCATCAATATTTCATTCTAAAGGCTGAGTCAAACTGAACAAGATTTAATATTGACTACAACTACTACTGTCATAGAATGAGAGTACTACTACTAGGAAAACAGTTACATACCTTACTTTCTCCAATGCACCAGTGCGAGTACACTGTGTGTACCATGTATGAAAAAAGGCTAGGGGAAAAAACTACAAGCAAAATAAATACCTGGAAAAAAATAGATGACAGTGCTGCTACTTCTACTCCTTAGTTACATAATAATAAATATATTAATAGTATAGTGTGTCCACAATCATCAACAACAGTATCATCGTCATCATATTCGTTTTCTTTCTTGGGAGGTCCTGTGACACAAAAAATGTATGTACCACACACACACTTACCTTCGTATGTAAACAAATATGTAATACACAAGTTGACATACAAAAAAGTTGATTGTAATCTTATTATAAAACTAATATAGAGCGTGTGATATATCATCTGATAAATATATAGGTACCTTATGAATATATATATTCGAAAAAGAGAGAGATCTGGAAAAACTATTTAATTTTAATTAATAAAATACCAATTGAAATGGAAAATAAAAAGAAAGAACTAGATTATATTAAAATTCAACTGTGGTTTTATTTCTCACCTGAAATTCAATGAAAATAAAAATTCATATTAAATACAATACGGAAAAGTGAATTCAACTTTTTTTGCAAAAATGATTTGAGTCTGATAAGGGATTGAAATACATCCTCCACGAGTTTTCTAAATGTGAAGGAGGAGTTATTAAGGGACTGCAATAAGAAAAAAATTTTCCTGGGCTTTGCCCCCTTCGTACTTATACACCTACACTTACACTTGTACATGGATGTATCACACACGCACACGCAGGGTGATTGGGTGGAGAGAAGGGAAGTGAAAGAGTAGCAGTGCGATATATTATATTTTTGGGTTGTCGGCAACTTTTCCTGGGTGAGAATGTCATGAGCTTCATGCTTGTTTCTGTAAAGCCCATTCACAAAATATGGTTCCATTTCTCTCCTTAAATACTGACAAATCCGCAAAGGCCAATTTTCTTTTTTTTCCTCCCTCTCTCTCTCTCTCTCGTTCCTTTCTCTCTCCCCCTCTTCCATCTTCTCCTTGTGGGAAATTGTGGAAGGGCATAGAGTTAATCCATGGTTTTTGTTCTCATGTAACTTGTATTCTTTTTCATCAAAAAAACTTTTTCCGTTTTTCCTTCATTGCCATTTAGCGAGGAGGATGGAGGAGGAGAGTTCCTTACCGTCAAAAGGAAGAGAGGAAAACGAAACCGGGACAACTAAGAAACCTCCAGTTTTGTCGGTCCTTTCTCTCTGCCCCTCTCTTTCCATTCTACGGTTTGTATAACATCATCACTCTACACCCCGTAACAGAGAAGATGGAGAGGGGATGGCGAGTTTTTTTCACTACATTTTATATTATATTATTATATGGCATGACGCTTTTCCTAGCGTCACTGAAACTCGTTGCGTTACGTTAATTCTCTATAGTTTCAGCATGCAACTTTTTCCTCTTCATGCATACCTCCACACACACACACAGATTGTAGGCATCCAGACACACATGAGTCAGAGTGGAGGAGGAGAGAAGAAGAGGAACACGCATCTCTTCTCTTGAAAGAGTTTTTTTAGCAGAGAGTTGGAAAATAAGAAAATGAAATATATAAAATTTCATGAGGAATTATTCATATTCACACACACACATGTTTTAACTTTCACGCTGTTTATGAATAGACCCATAGACCCATGGCGTGGCACAGCATAACTCATCGTATTATGATTATGGGATTTACCCGAATGGGATTTACCAGCAGACTCAAAGCGACGTTTTCATGGGAAACATAAGGGAGGAAGAGGATATTCTGTGTGTGTGTACATACACCCCAATTTCTGCATACCATGAATCCATGTATATTCTCTCTCTCTTTATGCTCTTGTACTGGACGAGTTATTTTTGTCTCCCCCTCCTCCACCTCCTCTCTCTCTCTCTCTCAGTCACTCTCACTCTATCGTGTCTGTAAAAACCGGCTTGTTTCAACCGGATCGCATTAAGACTCTCTCGCTCTCCTCCGTCTCTTGATATCCTCTTCTTCTTCTTCCTCCTCATCCTCGTCTCTCGAATCTGATGCTAGTGTAACGGGGAGTTGAACAAATACTATTCCACGTTTTATTATATTAATATATTATATCACGGATAGAGTGAGAGGAAGACCAGGAAGAAGGAAAGCTGCAATATTGTGTATCAACGTTAGTCAAGCTCAAAATATTATTCCCTTCTTCTTACCATTCCCCATGTTCCGTCATCTCATAATTATTGTTAGCCTGAGACACACACACAGACACACACTTTTTATTTCATCTTCTCCTTTATGAATCGTCAAAGTTTCCCTTAACGCCTCTCCATCCCTCCATCTCTCTCAACTCCTTAGGATGATACCTTGCAACTTGTCTTTTTAATACTCTACCCCATGTGAGGGGAGAGAGTCTTTATTATAACGTAACTTGTGTATATGACCCAAAACAGTCGCTCTTCCTTCCTTCATTCATTTCCCTTCTCTTATTTTCCCCTCTTTTTCACTTTCTATATTTCTAACATTACTACATTCCTAGTAGGAATTTCCTACCCATTCTCTCCCTCTCTTTCGGGAACGACACAAGAAAATTATCTTGTAAAATCGTCTTTTATTGTACGTGAGACAAGACAAGACAAGAGGAAAGAGAGACAACGTTTCATTCTCATCTTCGACAACTGTCAAAATTGTTATACAAAATAACCATTGACTTTATTAAATTTGAAGGGAAATGGACTCTATATTCTTATTCCTCTCTCATCCTCATAATGACCTACTAAAAAAAGGTCTCTTTCTTCCTCCGCATAAAGTGGAAAAATCTAGAATGTTTGAAAAACTTTTTTTTCTTCATATCGTCCAAAAAACCGACTGACTAGTGCCTACCATCCCTTTGCACTCTAGTAAAAAGAGACATTAGAGGGAAAGTGTGTGTGTGGAGGGGGAAGAATCCATAGCCCAATTTTGTCGATATTGATATTTTTACAAGACAATTCTCAAATTTTGTTCATTCATATTACTATACACAATTTTTATGTACACACATTCATACTTACTACACTTCTTCTTCTTCTTCGGGACGACTATAGAGGAATAAATGTGAAAGGCGTTCTTAAATTGAGAGAACATTTCCTGTGTTCGTCTCGTTTCTCACAAAAAATTTTCACTACATTGACTTGCACTCTGTCTTTCTACACACAAAGAGAGAGAGACACACACACACACACGCTGTAGGACAAACAGAGTATTAACCAAAGAAAAGATTTTGAGAGAGAGAGAGTCGTCGGCTCAAGTTGGAAGCAATCAATTTATTCTGGTGATAGACTTTACTTGTCCCAGTCGATTGCTTTTGTGAGTGTGGATTGAGAAAGGGGAGACAGAGAGAGAGAGAGAGAGAGGAAGGGAAAGAAAGAAAGGGAGAGAGTTTGGTCTAGTCAAGCTATTTGGTGATGGAAAGTTTTTATAGGTTCCCTATAAGACAATCATTCGGGAAAAGCCCTCAAGATTAAATATGAATGGATGCTCCTGCTCCACACACACACACATGCACACCCCCAGACAGACCCCTCCTTACTGTACACAGTCTGTTGTGCTGTGGGAGAAATTTAAAGTAAATTTTCCTCCACTTGATTGAGTATGTCCTTAGCGAAACTAATTGTATACGAAAACTTTCTTCGATTACGAGTTCCCACACACACACACACACACACACTCACGTACAAATGTATACGGCGCTTATGTCTCCACACACACACACTCTCTTCTCTCTCTGTCTGATGGCATGGAATGGAATGGCGGTTGGTGTACACTCCATTATATACTTTTAGTTGAGTATGTGGAGTATGGACCGAAGGAAAGTTTATGGATGTAATTTTAACATTTCCCTCTCCCCTCCTCCCCCCTCTTCCTCTTTCTCTAGTACTGTGTAACATATTGTGAGTTTGACTCTACCATCGACGCACACACATCCCATACTAACACAGACACTCTCTCTTCAACTCTACGAGTTGAACGAAATTTGATAAAGAAATATTGGTTTTTGATGTAGTTTTTTTGTGGGCTTTCCTCCCTCTCCCTCCACATTCAAAACTTGTATAAATCTTTTCAATTTACGAAACCGATGAAGACAGATCATGGTATCACCATCTCTCTCCCTCTCTTCAATGCTGAGTTTGTGTGTATCTTGTACACATTGATTAGCAAAAAGAAAATCAAGTTTGCTTCTCAGAAAAAAAAAGTCAAAAATTTCGGCTCTCATAACTTTCTTTTAACGTGTCGAGAGAGAGAGAGAGAAGAGGGGATGGGGGGTAGGGAGGAGGTATGCAAAGCAAAGCAATTATTAACAGCTGAGTTGACCTATATTCGGGATTTATTAATATGGAGCTGGGGAGAGATGATGTTGTTTGATTAGAAATTTTAATTTCCCTTTGGATGAATAAATTTTACGGGGGAATGATTTTTTAATTTTCTGAAAAATCAACTGTTCCTACATAGTGTGTGTTGCAAACAGAACAGTGCGTTCGTGTGTGTGTACTTGAGTGTATGGATGCATGTATGGTATGGCCCTTTTAACAGGGTGTATGGGAAACAGCTTGAAATTGTAGGGCAATGGTGGAGGATTAAAATAAATCGAAGAAGATTGCAGAGTCATCACCTCCCTCCTCCTTTCTTCTTCTCCTCCCTCCACACTTTTTGGACGGGCATGTTGTGCACGACCAAGTAGTAGAAAGTATGACATGAAAATGCACACAATTTTTATTTTATTTTCAAAACAATTTCTTCCAAATTGCCAATTTCCGGTGACACGTTAGACATAATGTATTCTACTTGGGGAGCTTCTCTCTCTCTCTTCTTGTGGACCTCCTCCTCCTCCTTCTATCGTAATGTCTTTTTATAATTCTGGTGGATCAACTACATTTGATTTCAATCTAGTGGAAAGGATCTGGTGTATTTGTTTGTTTGTGGATCATGAAAGACTCGGGATAGTAAAAAGTGAGTGGATAAGCCAAGCAATATTCACTCATGGTGGGGAAAAACAAAAACAAGTTTACATACAAAATCTTGTGTAAAAAATAATTTAGAACGTTTCGCACAATCCATTAATGGATTTTTCAAATTTTGTGCCATGATAAATAAAATTAAAAATTGCAGTGAAAAAAAGTTTGGCCTTCATTTAACCTTAAACGAGTCCGAGTTAAATTTTAGCAAGTATTTGTGTGACATGAATCTGTCTCATGATTTCGCAAAAGTTTTAACATGAATTTACAAGTTTTTCCAAAAATTTACGAAGTCCCCTCGTGTTTTAAGAAATCAAGAAATCATACTTCGAAAAAAAGTTCCATGCCAAGCCATACATAAGAAGAGAGTCTTAACAAGTCATTGGAAGTGTTGAAAAAAATATTTTTTGTACAAAGTTCCCCGTCAAAAAAAATGAGCTCATACAGTTTTTCTCCGAACACGGTCAAGTCTCTCTCTGCGAGCCACCCACATTCTGTCTTGACTACCCGGGCTCACCCTCTCTCTCTCTCTTCACATACTGTGATCATAACTCATGCGGAGCGTTCAATGTTTTCATCACTTTAGAATTGGAGAGAATCTGCAGGATGAGGGTTATTATTAGAACCTTTCGAAAATTTTCAACTTAGATATCACCCCAACACAACATAACCACTCACACCCATACATGCTGTACGTAGAACGTACACAGAGTACGAGACGAGCCCATGTCCTTGTCTGCTGTCTTTCTCCATCTCTCTCCCGGTTCTTATAATCATTATAGAAAATCTATGACTTGGTTGTTTCCTTGAATAATATTACATTCTATGAGACGTAGGCTCTCCTTCTCTCTCCCTCTTTCTCTGCTCGCTTGTGGTTACACTGATTCTCTAGTTAGTCAGCTTCACAACTTGCTCCACACACACACATATGTACACACATCTTCCACGCTGTGAAACATCCTCCAAACTGTTCCATAAGCATGAGAACTTGGACAACTTTGAAGTGATCTCTACATATACATTATATATGTGGTTCCTTCCAACTTTCACAAAGCGAGAAGACGGGGAAAAGGAGAGAGAGAGAGAGAGGGAGGGGAGAGAGTAATCCTTCTTTTGTGGACGTTCCCATCGTTAGAACAATGTGCAACACCTACAAGTACACACACACACACATAGGTCCTATGTATAAGTCCACACGTAAACTTTTCATTGAAGGAAGAGCGTGCTCCAAAATCCTGATATCCGCTCTTCTTTGTCCTTTCCACAACCCTACATCCTCTCTATGTACTGTGCATCCGAATTTAGAAACCAGACACACATAGAGAGTGAGTGTGTGTGTGTGGGAGAGAGGAAGATGTTGCTTTGAGGAAACAATGTAATCAATTAACTCTCCAGAGTTCTTATCACATCACATCAGAGCACAGAAATCATATGAGGATGGAAGAGCAAGTGAAAGAGGGAGAGAGAGAGTGTGTGTGTGTGTAACCACTCACTCTAATTCTCTGCTATTTCTATTTAATTGCACTATACATATTACGGACAATATTTACCAGACACACACTCACACACTCTCAGAAAGAGAGCAAAGGAGGGAGGGAGAGAGGCCTCATCAATAAATTGCTATTAGTCCACGGAGGTGCAAGAGTTTCACCATCCAACCAAACCCAAGTGGAGAAGAACCGAAAATTTGGCCGCTGGGTGAGATTAAAAAGGAAGAAGGAGAAGGAGAGATAGTCACTCTCACCAAAAAGGATTCCAACTCTACACATTCCACACCGTACACTACACTGTGTCTAAGGGTTTTCCACCCGTGTGAGTGTGTGTACGTACTTCCACTATCTTTTTCCCTTTCTTTTACAACTTTGAGCTCTCCTCCAAACTATCCTCAGATTTACGATAATTCCAAACACACACACACACTTTGTCTATACCTATGTAGTAGTTGAAGCTACACACTATCTTTCCCCCTTTTTTCCTGTTTTAAACCATCCACCGTCTAATCAATTTAAGGAAGGAGAAAGATAACAACAACAAAATTTTCTCTATTCTCCTCTCAAACAGGCACAATTATGTTGTTCATGGCTCCATACAACAGTATGTGGTGTGTATCGGGAGTATCAGTAAATTTAGAAAATATTGGCATGACATGATTCCACTTTTTCTCTCCCTTCGTCTCTCTCTCTCTCTCCCTCCCTCGTTCTTCATCTATCATGAGTGGATGGCACGCCATGCTAAACTGAAGCCATGATAGACTCTACTAGTATATTGGAGAAACAATACGCACGAAGTGGATCGTCCCCATTCCATAAACAAATTTGACTACTCAAAATTCTTGTCTCTCTCAATTGCTCTGTGTTTGTGTGTGTGTGCAATGTATGTATTTTTCCCTCTGTCTCCTGTTAATCTGACCGAGAATATTGGTTAGCGTGAGGATTCAATAGTGCACGTAATATGGTTACTTCCATGAGGGAGGGAGAGATAGTGGAGACATATAGAGAAGAGTGAAGAGTGGGGATGGGAAGAAGAGAAAAAAAGAGGGGAGAAGAAGAGAAAGAGAGAAGGACAACAAAAGCACGATTGAAAAATTGTGCAGTGTGGATAAGGTGTCTGTCTTTATCAGCATGACACCGCTGTTCTGCTGAATCTTGTCATTTTTTTCCTTGTCACGATGGCAATGGCAGAGTGTTGGTAAAAAAATCCATAACCATTCCCCATCCACACACACTCTCTCTCTTCACTCACACTTCATACACACTATAACACTAACTTCAAACTTTTGTAAACTGCAAGTACTGTACAGTACAGTAAGTATAGGATTCGTGTACAGGAGAGAGCTATTGTGTCTGACGTCTATGGAAATGTTTGTTGCTCTGCGAGTCAGGAAGAAGTGCCACAGTTTGGAAGGAACATGGAACTGTGCACGGTAAAACTCTGAATGTCTCACCACCCCACGACCCCCACCACATCATACAGCATACAACGAAATTTCATGTACACTTTTCCTGTACGAATTTTCCTGGGTGAGAGAAAATGTGTGTGTGGCAGTACATGTTACACGGAATATAATATACAAAGCTTATCTATGGAGCCACATTCCCTCTCTCAAAATCCAATAACCGACCTATCGACATGATCCACCTAAATATAAGAGTGTATGGAACCGATACAAATGTAAATTTACATGCACACAAATGCCAGTCAAGTAGAATGGAATGGATGGGACGGAGGAAACTTTATGCTCATACAAGATTCACGAAATACGTCGTGTGTGTGTGTGAGCTGTGTGTGTGGCGTGTATCATACACGGTGTATGTGTAAGTCTTTGATGTTTTCTTCTTCTTCTTTCCCTCTGCCTTCTCTTCCATCTCTCGTCTTCTTGATTTTTGTTGGTTGTTTGTTCCCTCCTGTACACGTACACATTACACACCCATTGATAGTAAGGGAGATGGAGAGAGAGAGAGAGAACATACACACATTGAGAAGAAGGTGGATGTATGTACAGCTTGTGGATATCCTTTTATGATGGGAGGTCATGGGTAATTGCTGTCTATTACAGTGTGCCTCACATGTTTCGCTAAACAATCGCAAAATTTACAGCTGCCGACCCGACACATTTTACTATTTTTCTTCCTTCCTATCCCCCTCATCTCCCGCCTCACTGTCTCCGTTCTCTCCGTCCTCTCTCTCTCCTTCTTTTCCTATAATGGCTCTAAATATCCTCTGAAAATCCTTCATCTTCTTTCCTTAAAGATCCTCATCTGTCTCCGTCTCCCTACAAAGGGAGCAGTAGAATGGGAAGAAAGGGAAAAGTAGAAAGGAAAATTCTCCGTTCCCACAATTTTTGATCCCCTTTTATTTTTCCACCTCCCTTACGAATTTAATTACATTATTTTATTACACACTGTGCAACACACAGCGGCAGACTCCTTCTGCTGACATCCCACAGGAATTTTGATGTGGAAAGTGACTGCGTGTGTGCAAATCTGGACAAATTGACGTGGCAAACTCAAGTTAATTTCAAATTTCCAAAATCAACTTCATGTTTATTTTACACATTATGTATGCACATTTCCCTTCCCTTACATACAACGTGTGTGTGCGTGGAAATGTGTGTGGATGGAATAGCTGTCGAATGGGATGGGAAATGGGGTCGCATTTTCGGATTATTCGAATTTTAGAAAATAATATGCGTACATTTCCGTGATTCCCTCCCCCGATCTCTCTCTTCTTCCCTCTCTTTCTCTCTCCATTTTCGCGCTGAGAGTGGAGAGCATATTGTGGAAACGGCGTGACAGAAGAGTTGGACGACCAGAAACATTGACATTCACTTTTGGGATGTCACACACACTCTCTTCCTTTCTCTCAGAGAGAACGGGAGATGTGGATGGGAATGAGATGGTCCCATCTGTCACATTACTTTGCATTGCGCATTCCTTCTTTGATTTTCATTTTCACCGTCGTCTATCCACACTCTCTTACCTCGACACTCCATACGATGGCAACTGTTTCTGTTTCTCTCTCTCTCTCTCCTATCTCCTGATATTCGTAGTTTTTGAGGAGAGAGAGAGGGCTTTCAAATTCAGATGTATGAATGTTGTCTGTCGAGATCGGACACAACGATACACTAACTTGCAATCATCCCTGTCTCATAATCTGACGGCTTTTCAAACGAAAAAAATTCTTGTACGAAGGTGAATCTTGTCTCTAACTTTTTTTTCTGTTCCTTCACAATTTTTCCCCGTCACACACACCCAATTGTTCGATAAAATTATGTTTTTTTTCTTCAAATGTGAGCACCATTTTATTCCAAAACTACCATATTTTTATCCATTAGAATTCATGTTGTAAGTGAAGTGGTCTACTTTTTTGTATTGTCAATGTTAATAATAAAAATTTTGCACGACATATCAAAAAGAAAATTTCAAAGCATTATCAATTGTGAAAATAAAAGAGAAAAGTAGAAAATAAATTTTTTGCCTAGCTTTTACCATCCCTTTTTGCTTTCTCCATTTTAAAAGAGCAATGAAAGAAAATTAATGTAGAGCGTGTTCAATCTCAAAAAAATGTACCGTATCAATTCTGAATGAATTCATTTAATGAGTCTTCACCACACAGTCTATTAAATCCCTCTTGAGTAAACTTTTCCCTTGATGTTTCTATACTAAATGGTAACCACGAACCACCACTCCACTTTAACTAACCACCCAGTACACTAATTTGGTTTTTATGAGAGCCCTGTGGTTCCAAAGTAAATACGGTATTACGTGCACACACACTAAAAGAGTGAATATTTCCCCACACACCCGCACACACACACTGCACACATACACTGCACACATACACACACCAGACACACAAAGGAAGGAGAAGACGAGGGAAAAATTGGGAGAGTACATTGAATTGAAGACGATAAAATTAAGCAATTAATTTTCACCACCACCCGACTCGTCCCTTTGAATGTGAGTGTGTGTGGAGGAGGAGGAGGGAGATGAAAAGGAGGTTCGTATGTTAGTAAAAAGAACTAATTTAAAATTGGAGCAATTCCGTGGCAGACTACATTTTGAACAGCATGTCCATCCTTCTTTCCCACGTACGTGTGGGATCCTGGAACTCTACTTTAGTTGTGTGTGTGTGTGTGTGTCGTGGCATGTCGACTTGTTAGTTGTCATCCTTGCCGTGCCAGTGCCACCAACATACAGTTGAGTTGAGAGTTGAGTGGAGTGTGGGACTTGAGAGTTTGAGGTTAGACATTTTGAAAAGAAACAGTTAAGCAATGTGTTGAGACTCTCTCTCTCTCTCATCTACTTCTACTCTACTCTACATGGTCACATTACATTGATATGACTTGTGGGTTGAAGAGTGGAGAGAAAGTGAGAGAGTGAGATAGATCTATTGAAAGTGGTGCTATTCATCATCATGCGCCCCTTGAATCCTTTGCCCTCTCTCTCTCTTTTTGGTCCCTGTTGCGAGCCCTAACTCATTCAGAGATTGGTGTAAGTGAGAGAAAGGCCGTTTTGACAATGAGGTCTGATTGATGTTGAAAAGAGAAAACAGAGTGAAAATTCATGAATTTTGTACGTACTTTCTCTGTCTCTTCAATTCGGCATCCGCAGGAAAGGGAATAGAGAAAGGAGAGTAGAGAAAAGAGAGAGAGAGAAAGAGTGAAATAAAGGATACATCCATTAAATATGAAAATGGATGTAGAGAAAGAGAGAAATTTTTTCTTATATTCTCCCCACATTTTTCTTCAGCTAGTCAACCATTAGATTGTTAGTACCATTGAGAGAGAGAGACGAGCGTAAGAATTTTCTCTATTTAATGTTGAAGGGCACATCCCTTTCTTGTGGCTTTACAGACACACACACACACACGACGCGGGACGGGGAGGAGGAATAGAGTGTCTACATATTCTTTTTTCCACTGTACACTAACAATATATTGAGTATACTTGGAATTCAGAGGATTAGTCAATTTTTAATGTTGGATTCATATGCCATTTCACGAGAACTTATGTACATACCACAAAAAGAAGTGGAGGAGGAGGAGGAAGAGGAGGAAAAGAGAAGGGAGTTCATGGACGTTACATTAAGTAAATAGAATGTTCCATGCTGACTTGACTTGGAACTGTTAAGAGGGTATGCCAGGAGGGAAAGAGAGAAGAGAGAGAAATAAATAGACGGGTAGAAGGGAGGACAAAGAAATGTGGCCATCGCAAATGTATTATAATAGTCTCTTTATCTTACCCAAGTGCACACACATACACACGTACACACACACATGCACACAATTCAAGGCAATGCCAGTGTATGCATCACTCACAGGACTCACAAGAACTGAGAGAGAGAGAGAAGGAAAACTGATGAGCTATATGAAGCAACTTACAAGGTAATCGGCATCGTCAGAATTTCCCACCAATAGCCTACATGGAATTGAGAAGGCGATCGATCAAAGTTCTTTTTTTCTTTCCTCTCTCTCTCTCTCTCCTTTCTCTTCTTCAATTCACTCCATGCACACAAACATACACAGAAAATACACACACGCTCATCAGACTCTCTCCTTTCCTTGTGGAGGATTTGGAAAAAAAAGTAGGAGCAGCCACCCAAAGCACGACAAGGGAAAAGGCAAACCCCAGTCATTCAGTCAGGGATTTTATGCAAATGCATAATGAAAGCCTTTTTTCAATATTGAACACACACACAGACGGAGAGAGAGAAAACTGGAGTTGAGTGCAAAGTCACGATTTCCAACATTCCTCCTTATCATTTCCCCCTCCATTTTTTTCATACAAGGAAAAAAATGAGAAAAACTTGCTGCTATGATGTGTCTATGATGGAAAGTGAGTGAGCGTGTGTGTGTTATGTTATGTAGTCATAGCATTCAAATAAAGGAGAAAAGAGAGAGAAAGAGAGAGAGTCAGGGAGAAGAGAGCAACTAATGGCGAAAGCTTGAAAGTCCTTTACATCCCTTTTCTCAACAGGCATATGGCACATTGAATGGAGGACTCGATTTGATAAGAAAAAAAAATCCAGCAGGATGAACTCACTCTGTATATAATTCAATAAATGCATAGTTAACTCTGCAGTTTTTTTCGACTCTCTCTCTCTCTGCTCTCAAAAAACTTGAACAAATAGAAAACTTGCGCAAGCTTTTAACTCTATTCATATATTATTGTGTGTGCGTGTGTTATGTGAGTGTTTCTTCGTGTGTTTGTGGAGAGTAGAAAAAAGAGAATGAGGACAAAGTGTTTTGAAGTTCGCAGAAAGTAAATTAAGGGACTAGCACAGACTGCAGTCAGACTAAATTAAGGGTTGACAAATAACGAGAGAAAGGGAACACAAAGACACTAACAAAGAGAGAGAAAGGGTTTACCTTAATTTTAATTCAAATTTGCAATTTCCTTATGTCATCCCATTTTGAGCTGGCCGAAAGGCGAAGGACATGACACACATGGCCGGGAAGAAAAAGAAAGGAGACGGCAGGTAGAGGCGGGCAGGCGGGCAGGCGGGAGGGAAAGGCTAGACGATGACGGCTCCAGTGTTGTAATATAATTTAAATAGATAAGTCATTTCCACTATGCTGCAGCCAGTAATTGCGGCAGCAAAAGCGGAAAAAGACAAATCTACCCAAATTTTGAGTATGAAAAATTTCATCCAATTTTTCAAAGCCTTCGTCATAGACCCCCCTCCACGTTGTGCAGGTTTAATTGTGTTGTAAGCCGGCTTGTGTCCATCCTTTGTAGAAAAGTTCTCCAGAAAAGGTTTTCTCCAAGATGTGGACATTAATATTTTTTGATGATGATGAAAATGATGATTTCATGAAAACTTGTATTTTCTCCCATTTGGTCCCTTCGTCCTACAAAGTACAGAGAAAAGAGAGATGAAAATAAGTGATACCTGTTTATATTCCCATTTGAAAATGATTATATTTTGGTGTATAAAATTGAATGTAAATGAGTGTTTAAATTCCCTCTCAAATTCTTCGCCCCAAGACGGAGGAGAGAGAAAAACTCGAGGGACTCATAGACATTTCCAAATTACATAATTAATGGTTGTAAACCGAGATAATCTGAGAAGAGAACCATATCTATTTGTGTGTGTCTGGGTGTGGTGTGTGTGGTGTGGCGTGTGTGTGTGTGGGAGTGAGAGTAAGAGTGAGAGTGAGAGTGAGAGTGTGAGTGTACATATAACTATTATCTTGTAAGCTTCAGTTAAGAATCTGACTATCTTACCTTTCCCAAGGGTAGTAATGAACCCAGAGGAAGAATCTCATCTGAAGCCATTAATCCTGTGCAGAGGCATGGGAAGGGGAGGAATGGGATGAGGAAGAATATTGGAGGAATAGCACCAGGCACACACACACACACACAAAGTCGATTTCTTCGATTTCCCTGTTGAGAAATTAAACTAAAAGGCTTAATATTCAAAGTGTAATTTAAGGAGGGGGCGGAGAAGGAGGAGGCTGATAGATTTCTTGACTTGTGGTTTTCCCATCCCAAGCTCACACACACACTCACTCTCACACACAAACACACACCCTCACAGCCACAGTGTGTTACACACATTCTGAACGACATTAGCTGAATCAGACAGAAGGAAGAGAGAAGGGGAAAATGAAGAGAGAGGGGTGAAGGGAGTGTGAGTGAGTAGCTGAGGGTAATTTGTGGAAGGGAGAAATTTAAATGGAAGCATCTTACGATCTTTAATGCCCCTGCCACAGTTGTAGGAGAGAGAGAGAAGAAAAGAAAAGAATGAGAGAGAGGGAGAGAGAGCGCGAGGAAATCTTGAATATTTGCAACCAACTAAAACAGCCAACTTATTATTATACTTCTTCTTTTCGTCTTCTTCAAGTGAATCATGACAATGGCATGATGGGCTGGAGTAAAAAGAGAGTGTGTGTGTCTTGGGAATAGCGCTCCAGTTTTCACTGCACTGCTTTTTCCTCTGTCTTTCCTTTTTCTTCCATTTGGCTCTGATGGAACTTTATAAGAACTTTCATCCCTCTTAAGTGATACTTTGGTGGGAAGCCCCCTTGTACTTTCTCTCTCTCTCTCTCTCTCTCTGCTTCCCTCTTTTTGTATATATGATGGTCGTATATTTTACACTTTTTGTCAACTAATAAATGATATTATATGCCATACTTGGTTCTTTTCTTCCCCCTCTTTCTCTTTTCTCCTCCTCCTTCGTCCTCCCTCCCGCAATGTGGTAAACTAACCGTGGACTAACAAACATGTGTCTGGGATGCTGTGACTCTTGCAACTTCCACTTGGCCCCACAAATGTGACAAATTTCTTTTCCCTCAAAAACTCTCTTCTCGCTTCATCCCTCTTTCAACGAATACACAAGTACAAGGCACACACAGTAGAGAAGTGGAGAGAGGAGAGAAAAGAAAAGGGAGAGAACTGAAATACTCAAACGTAGCATGCTTCTACTCCCTCAAAAACTCACTTCGACTATTCTCATGGCATGTGTTGTGGCTGGATGAAGCCAGCACACACATACACAAGACTGGTTCTGCGTCAGCGTATAACATTATTAAAGTGTTGTTCTCTCTGTGTGTGCCTCTGTGTATGTCTGTCTCTCGCTCTTGTCTACGTTTGTTGTAAGGGTGGATGGAGTAGTTCCGTTTCAAAGTGAGCAAGAAAAGCCCACACACACACAAATAAATTACAGTAGCTAAATCTGGATGGTCATCAGAAGTATAGAGGTGAAGGATGGAGGATGGAGTAAGGCAGGCCAAGGGTTTGACGTCGACATATGAGTGAGTCGTAAAATCCAAGTCCTCCAACTTCTCTTTTTGGGGTTCCCCCATAATGTCTCAATTTAACGTCACTCATAAATTTCATAAACTTGCATTTTACAACTCATTTAGCTGTTACTCCCCCTTTCTCTTTCCCTCCTCCTCCTCTTCACACTTCCCTGTCAAACAGAAACAGAAATTATTACAGACTCATCCCACGAATCCACGGTTGTGTGTGTCTGTGATGTGCGCTGTCTTTCATAATTTAATTGCTGTAATTCGTGAAGGGAAGATGTACAGGCAGATTTATTGTCAAAAAGTGTGTGTGTCTTTTTTAGAGAAAAATGAATTGGTATGTCATTTCTCTGCCTTTGATTTTTGTTTTAAGAGAAAGGAAGAAAGACCTCAATGTAATATAATAAGTACAATATCGTGCGATGGTGAAAGTATATTTTCAAAGAAGGGAAAGAAAGCAAGAAAAAGAGAAAGTTTTGAAAACAATTGAATCATCTGGTCTTAAGGAAATTGTACACAAACACACATCCAACCCACCAACATTCACTTCACATGGGCCGGGACAGAGGCACAAACAATTTGTAAAAAGAATATGGGACGTCAGAAACATGGAGAGAAGGTAGAGGGCAAGAGAAAAGAACAAGAGAGAGAGAGAGAGAGAGTTGAGTTTAATTAATTGCTATATATAGCTCAACTCGTTGCCATTTAAATCGATATTTTCGATAAATCTTGATCATCAACAGGCTTTCAGCGTGCCCCATTTCATTTCATTTCTTGTTTCATTTCTCTCTTTCACTTGTGTGTGATTGTGTGTGTGTGTGTGTGTCTCAGCTGAAAATTTTGCCGCTCTCCTGTTCCCATTCCAACTAAAATGAAGTTTGTGGAGGAGAAGGGAAAGGAGCGAAAGCAAATCTAATCTAATTTAGGTGTCATTGAAAGGCTTTCACTTTGCTGCTGTTCCATGTACATAGCCACATGCACGTACCTCAAATATAATATATATTGGTATGTGTGTGTAGGGTAGGGTGTGTGTGCATTATATTCATTCAATTTCTCACGCAGGTTCATCCTAGGATAGGAGAGTGTCCCTTTTAATAGTACGTTTTCTCCGAATGAGTCTTTCATGTCCCTCACAGAGCAGGAACAAGAGCTCCGGGTTTAGCTGCTGCTCAGACAAAATTGTGAAGAAGAGAGAGAGAGAGTGTGTGTGTGTGAAAGTGAAAGTGAGTGAGAGGGCAGGGTTATGGCTGATGACATGAGAATTACTCCAGCTTTTTCTGCCTTGACAGCTATATAATGCAAAAAAACGTATGGGGATCGACCCTCATCCTTTTGCCGAGTGTAAAAAGAGAAAGTGAGAGACAAGGTGTAGTCTACCCTCAGAATACGCAGACAGAGTACGAGAGGAGGAGGGGAGGGAAAAAAGGAAATGGAAAAAATATGTGGAAAGAATATCATCATTTCTCTGCATGCTATAATATGCCAAGGCAGAGGCAAAGAGAGAGAGAGAGAGAAAGTAGGAGGGAAAAAAAAGTGGAGCTCACAAGAGCCCACAATTGAATAGAAATAAGCTGGAGCTGGAAGACGGTGTAGGGTGTGTGTGTGTAGTGTATGCCTAGGCATGCTACTGGTGGGGGCCGAGAGGTAAAGGGTCGATCTGAGTTCAATAATTTTTGTGTGTATTTTAGCACCTTGAGTAAATACCAGAGAAAGAAGCACACATACACGTACAAGCGTATACAGAGCACACAGAAGTGGAGAGAGTCCATCATTTTATCCACGTGCGTCTCTTAACATGAGGTGGAGCAAATGAGAAGTGTCTTATAAATTTATATAAATAATATAGCAATAAGTGTGTATAAAGAAAATGGCGGGGAAAGTAAGAGAAAGGCATTAGAATTTTTTTTCGATACACACACATACATACACAATACACTTCCTGTCTTTTTTATGATGAATAAAGTGTGTACATTTATTATCAATATGCGTCCCTCAGTTTCTTTCTCCTCTTCACTCCCCCCTCTCTAGATGACAATCGAGTAGTACATCATCAACTATAGTTATAGTTTTTGTATACACCATCAACCTACTTGGATGAGTGAGTGTGCGGTATAAAAATTGGAGTTGTACAAAAGTGTAAAGAGACACAGAGGGAAGGGAGAAAGTTCTCAAGATGTTTATCATGGAGCAACTATAAAAAAAGTAGAATGAATCAACTAGGACCATCTGATGGTCTTTTATTTTTTAACTACATACTGTATATGTTGCTGTGACCATCATATTGTTCTGTGTACATACTTGTGTATGTACATCACAATGGAGTCTTTGTATGTATTGAGGGAAAAAGACATGCCTGTGTGTGCCACCCACCCCCCACTACTCTACTCTACTCCTTGAGAAGAAGGGCGACAGGGGCAGTAGAATATAAAGAGAAAGAAAAAGAGAGAGAAAATTCTCAACTTAATCAATTATTGATGATGTGAATGTGAAGGGAGGGAAAATAATTCGTCTTGTGAACTTAAAAGAAGCCCTATTTTCTCCCCCTCCCCCTCACTCTCTCTCTTTTCTTCCATGCATGAATTCCTAGCTCGAATCCTTTTCGAAACACTGGTGAAAGAGTGAAAGAGAAAAAAAAGAGAACTTTCCATATACTCATAACTATCTTTACCAACAAACTTGTCCAGGAGACTACAGAGTAAAAAATGAATCTATAAAAATAAAGGTGAGTGAGTGGGAGCGTGTGTGTGTGTGTGTTGTATGTAGACTCATATGTACGACAATAACTGAGCACTACTCAACTCTGTCACTCGATAAAACCATTCTTCCTGTAAATCTTTATGTATTAAAGCTACCTTGCCTTTCGCTTGTCTCTCTCTCTCCCTTTCTTCCCATTTCAACTACTCGTCAATGTAGGTTCCATGCTTTTCTTGAGAAGTGGCAACCACACAACTTTGTCAAAAAGTGACAATAGACATGAATCTTGGGCTTTCCCTTTTCCAACTCCCCTCCCCCTCCTCTCCCTCTCAACTTGAGAACACAATAAAATATACTCACAATCATCCGTACACGTTGTACGACCAACGGCAACGGTAACGGCAGGTGCTTTGATGTCCTTATTCATTTTGCAAATAACGAATGACCTAAATTATACACCTTTTCCCCCCCTCCTTAACGTTCCTTTCACTTGTACTCTCTCTCTTTCTCTCTCTCTCTGTACACTATTTCTTTACTTCTGTTTGTGAGGCTTCTATAATAGAACAGTAGAATTTTTTTAAAATAAACTTTCTTTCCCTCTACGCTCTACCCCACATATTTCAATAGTCTGCAAAAATACTTTGTCAAATCTGAAGCACACTACACACTAACACACACACACAAAGAGGGACTGACACACATATGTCCGTCCACACCCTTGGCTGCTATTGGCCAGCAACAACTTTTACAGTACACAAGAATTTTTTAATACCATTTCAATACATTTGTACAAAATGTGTAGCTAGGAAATTGAATTTCCTTTTTTTTCGTGTCATTTTTTTCAACTAATTTTTTGATAATTTGAATGCTACAGTATCACTCAAGGCCATACATTTGAACTCTCCCCCTCCATTCACGTGTACACTATAGAGGGTGAACTCATAATTAATTATGATATTGTCTATAGAAGACGGACTATTTGATCCACATCAAAAATCTCCCCTCACGGCACCTCTTCCCCCCTCTCCATTGTCCATTAAATTAGCTGAAGACAAAAAAGATGCTCTATACATATATTCACATACTTCTAATAACTATCCCGTCTATACAATTTCAATTTATAGAAACAGGGAGGGAGAAAGAGAGAGAGAGAGAGTGAGACGGGAGCATTGCCATCACCAAAAAACCCATTCACCATGATGATTAATAGAGCTACGTATAAATAATTGGAGCCACTCCCACATCATTGCTCAGTGAACGTTGAGAAGAGGGGAGGAGGAGGAGAGGAGGGCGACGA
Organism: Pygmarrhopalites habei; assembly: GCA_009870185.1. Taxonomy (NCBI): domain Eukaryota; kingdom Metazoa; phylum Arthropoda; class Collembola; order Symphypleona; family Arrhopalitidae; genus Pygmarrhopalites; species Pygmarrhopalites habei. Next base: position 49,325 of record WJFB01000352.1, on the reverse strand, counting down.
GGATGATGATGCGGAGGGGTATATGTTTTTCCGAATTATAAATAACTGTCACTTCTATTCAGTTTTCGTCAGGGAGGGAGTGAATGGGATGGGGAGGACAGGATGAACACACACACTGCATTCCTTTCCAGCGGATGTGATGATCAAGACACAATTTTTGGGTGGACAAATGTGTACGTGTGACTGGCTATAGAGTGAGAGAGAGAGTCCACTTTCTCTCTCTCTCTCCTCCACAAAACCACTCCATGCACACACACACATTTATCATATGTACACGTGAATGTCGTCTACCTTTTGTATGAACCATGTAAAACGAAAGGGCCGTCCAACATTATTATCTTTCAAAATGTTCACTTGTCGTCGACTGCAATGTGGTTGAGGAAACTTTATCTGTTTCCCCACCTCCCCGTGTGTGTGTGTGTGTGTGTGTGTAATGTGTACCCAATACAAGAGTGTAGATGTGTGTGTGCTTGTGCTTGGAGTATGGTAGAGTGAACGAACGACCAAGACTACATAATGTCATTAACGTCCTTCAACTGTTTTTGTCAGACAGCATTAAAGCCCGTTCAAGTTGACACAAGTCTAACTCACGTCCAGCTATGGCAGCCGCAACCACTCTATTCCTCATCTATTTCTATACACACGTCATATTTCACAAAACTCCCTTTCTCATATAGGTGTGCTTCGTACACATACACAAGCCCTCACCATGACTAGGACTGTGTATCCAAACGGAGAGAAAATGATCATCAGCCGATGATAAATATAAATTCTTCATCCGACTAATCCCCGGCTCATCATCTTCAAACAAGAAACACACACACACACAGTGAGAGAGAGTAAGTTCACTCTACAAATTTTGTGCCTGTGTGTGGATCATGGAAAATTGTAATTGGGAGAATGTGGAGTGAGGGGCGAGAGAGCGAAAAAAATGCATATTTAATCTACCATCTCATGAATGAAATGCGAATTTGTGTATCAAGACAAAAGTAAAATTTTTGTCCACGTATATAGCAAGTATAAATACTGTATATATGACGATATGGAATGGTTCAAATCAATTCTCTCTCTCTCTCTCTCAACAAGATCCAGTTAATTTAATTCTGAATCAAAAGAACCCAAGTTACATGTATTCCCTCACAAAATCCTACAAACCTCACACACTTAATGAAAAGAGTTGTGCGTGTGTGTGTGTGACTGGGTCCGAACCTATTGTTATATTTCTGTAAGTGTGTGTGTGCACTGAGAGGGACGAGACACACTCAAATACACACATACACAGATACACAGAATGGACTGGATTTGGTGTAGAAACAATTTGGTGGTGAAGTCAAGCGAGGGGAAAATTAAATTAAATTAACGCTTTAGCTTAAGGGCAACACTTAATAAGTTGAACAAAATTTACAAAACCGCAAAAGACAATCCACTGCACCTCCTTCCTCCTCCTCTTATATACTTTCTCTCTGTGTACCCAGTGGGCAGGAAAGCAAAACCCTGGAAATCTGTGTGTGTCTATATACAGTAGTACGTGAATGTGTCTGTTTCAATCTCTTGGTCCTCTATTCCCTTCCTCCATTGTACATTGCATATTTTCACCACAAAATCTTTTAGTTGGCTCTAGAGATTAATTGGAATTGGAATTTATTATAAGAGGCACATAGAGGAAACATTCTATTCTCCACTTTTCCTCTCTCTTCTTCCTTTCTCTCTCCTCAGTTGACTTAATGAATACAACTAGGAGAATCAGGCTGGAAGTATTTTGTTAGCTGACTGATAGACAGGGACAGGGTGAATTGAATGGAGGAGGAGAGACGGAGGAGGAGGGAGGGAAAGGGAAAACAACCTGTGTTGATGTTGATAATATTAGAGTGAGAACCCTCCACTTTCCATACAACTTTATTCTATTCACTTTCTCTCTCTCTCTCTCTTTCTCGGCCGCTCTGTATAAACTCCAGAATATTTCCAAGAGAAAAAAGTATCTTGATGGATATGCTCCATGTTCCTCCTCCCTCCTCCTCCTCCTGTTCTTCCTCTCTCTCCCTCTCCCTCCTCTCTCCCTGTTTCCTATACACGGGAGTCTTGTTACTGTAGTTACGTAACTATCCTCAAACTTTCCACTCTCCCTCTCTTTTGTTATGCTAGAAGTTGAATGGGGAACAGAAATCCATCATGGAATTATGACCATGTTTGATATTTCTATGGCATACACACACATACACAGAGAGAGAGGGAGAAGGAGATGTGTGTGTCTTTCCCTGAGTTTTCCTGAGTCTCCCTTTATGTGTCTGCTCTGTGTGGAGGAAACTTGTAGCTGAGCAACTGAACAAATCATCGGTAAGTGAGCGTGTCTCTCTCCCTGTCTCTCTCTCTCTCAGTACAGGAAGGTTTGTATATATTCTAGCTTTTTGACTTGATAGCCCCCTCATATCTTTCCACACACACACACAGAAACAAGTACACACTCACTCTGACATAAGGGAAACATAGGGAAAATAATAATAGTTGTCTTAACGGCTGCCTCAAAAGCTTTATCTTGTTTCTGGCGCATTGTTACACACGACAAATGTCCACCCTCCACTCTCAATTTCCCCATCCTCCTCCTTCTCCTCTCCTCTCCTCTTTTTTCTTCCTCTCTCCCGTGTTTCTATAAAGAAAACTTTAAGAGAGACGCGTCCGTCTTTTTCTCCTCCCTCTCCTCCTCCGTCTTCCTCTCTAATGAAACTCTTTAGTATGGAATGTGGCAGTGAGGAATATGGTATGCAAAGCGGCTTGTCGTGTCAACATTGAAGAAAAGCCCACGAACCATCCTACAGACCGGAATACTAAGGAAGTCAACGTTGAGGAGAAGAAGGAAGGAGGAAAAAATGGCAAATGTCTTGTTGATCCTGCCTGCATACTAAGTGCGGAGAGAGAGAGAGAGAGAGAGAGAAAACAGTAAAGTGAAACTATATACTTGTTGTGTTTTTAAAAACTACATATTTCTCTTCCTTTCCCCTATGTGCTACAACCCAGCCTTTCATACGTCAACTGGGAAATGAGGAATGAGGAACAACAACAACAGTCCTTACCTTTTTTTTCTATTTTTTCCCTTTTTCTTCCATACACTTTTTCCTCACAAACAAAAAAATTTTTTCCCCTTCCTCTTCTACTTTCTTATTTGCAATTATTCAGATTTTTCCACACAAATCCAATTGTCCTTGTCGTTTGTCCTTGTTCGCAGTCCATTACTTCTGTTCGGAATTCTTGCTGGGCGTGAGATTGGCGGATGAGTGGAGAGAGACTCCCAAAAAGACAATTAAAAGAGCTACAGAGAGTGACCATTGTGCTTCAGATTTTTTCTTTCCTTTTCTTTCCCTCTCCCTTTCTTTCTTTCTTTTTCTCAACCTCTTTCTTGTCCCTTGAGGGGATGGAGAAAGTAGAGGACACAGAGAGCTGCTGCGTAAAGTTGAGCTGGTGATCTGAGTGGAGCTGAGAGTCAATAAATGTATGATAGATAAATAACCCACTTGAAACTTGGTGTGTATCACTTCTCCCCCAGGCAATGGCAAGACAGTACAGAGCACAGCACAGTATATAATAGAGTACACACACTCACTCCAGTGTAAAGGGCAGTAGTCAAGACGAGATGAGAATTTTGGGTGTGTATCCAATCTTCCAATACATTACATAGAGATACGAAAGACTTGGACAGTGGAGTGTGAGGAAGAAGAGTCAACCCCCGTCTTTTTATAATATTAAATTTCGGGCGAGATAGATTCCTTTGAATGATCCCCCACGTCGTTTTTCTCCTCCTCCTCCTCTCGACAAGATTCTTGGTTGTCAGTCAGTCTCCCTGGCTGGTTGCTGGTTGTGTGTGTTCATGTGAGAGGGAGAATGAGTGTGTGTGGTGATATAACCAGCGTATAGACACGGGAGTGAAAAATACCCCCGATTTCACCTATTCTTTTTTTCTCCTTTCCCTCCCACGTAGAGAGACAGCGACAGAGAAAAGAGTTGCTTCACTTGACTGTAGAATCTAAGAGATTTGATCAAGTTCCCCTTCCTCCTCCACCTCTTCTAACTCCTTGTTGTCGTCGTCGTCGTGTTCAGCTCTTCCCCTTCGTCAAGGAAGGACAGAAGAGACGCGAGGATGAGGAAGAGAAGAGGGAGCGAAGAGGAGCTCAGAAACTCGGACCGATGTCTGGAGAGAAGGAGAGGAGAGTGATACTCCTCTTGAAACGGTAATCCGGGAGAAAATGAATGATCCATGTGCAGTCAAGCTAGAGTGAGTGAAGCAAGTTTGGTTAGAGGAAACGCATGCGTTTATCGCATTATTGAAATTGCTTATCTCGTCTCTCTCACTCTCTTTTTCTTTCTCATACTCAGTTTTTCTCTCCCGAAACCCTTACATACTCTCTCTCCACACTCCACACTCCCCTCTCTCTCTTTCTCTCACTCGTATATTGTATATATTGGAATCAAGTCGGGTAGTTGATGTAGAGAGAGAGAGAGACTTCTTTTTTTCTTCTTCTCTCTGGTCCTCTGTGTGTCTGTGAATATTGGCTGACGATGATAAGTTTGGCAGTATGCTCCTGCCTACACTATTCCTATTCCTCCGTCTTTTTTTCTCCTGTGAGCTCGTACAAAATACACTGTCTTGTGATGGTGATAGTGATGGTGGTGTGGGTAAAAGGGAGCAATTTTAAGTGGCTCTCTTGCTAAAACTAACACCTTGGGGCGATCTATATAGAGTAGGTGCTATTTTTCCTCACTTCAATCCTGCTCTAGTTTACACGTACATCCTTCTCTTCTCCTCTCTCATGAAAATCTACTATGTCTCTGTAATACAGTGTATGTATACAAAGCTAGAGAGTAGGGTGAGGAGGGAGTGGAGAGTAAAAAAATATACAGGGGCTGGGTATGGAGATGGTAGAAAAAAGAAAAAAAGAAAGAGAGAAGGAGAACCGGGAAAGCATTTTAGCTCTCCTTCTCTCTTCTCCTGGATAGGGATCATTCAAAGTAGGTAAAGCTTTGATGGACACAAAAAATTGTATATATATTCTGTATACACAGACAGTTTGTGGGTTCAAAGGACGAGGAGAGGATGAAGGAGTAAAGAGGGAGAAAGTAAAGCTCTCTCCCTGCTCCTCCTTCTTCTTCTTCTTTTATTAGATGATGAGCCGGCCAAGCTGAGAGCTGAGCTAGGAAACAGCCAATCCTAGCACAACATTAGAAATAATAACTCTCGCCTTTCGGTTTTTCATCATCCGCCTCACCCACAAAAATCCTTTTCCCGTATCCAGCTTTTATTTAAGAAACAGTACCCCTTTTGTACATCCTCTAATACTCTTTCTATACATCTATGCATGAATAGGTATTAAATAAATGCTGACTATACAGAGCCATTCTTGACGCCATCCCACGTCCAATGTCCTTCCCATTGTGTATGTACGATAATGGTTGTGAGGGAAGAGTGGTATCATCTTGATTCCTTTATATCAAGGTTGACAAAATACACACTCACGGGCACGGGGATCACACATTTTGACAATGTGCGATAGCGAGACAAAACTGTGTAGCTACAATGTACATTGTATATACGTGGTTATGAAGTTCATGGATTCTCAGAAGGAGAGGGTGATCCTTTAGCCTTTGATTATCTGTCAATTTTACGGACACTTTGATACAATCCAAAGTGTCACCATTACATTTTTGATGTCGCCTTGTAAAAATATATACCCTCCTGTAGTCTACACTATGGCTAAATAGGTTAGAGGTTGGGGGGTTGAAAAGTGCTTGCGTGTGTCTTAATAGGGGAGTATGCACGCTGTGTGTACATAATTGTAATATTTGTGTCTCCTAATTTAGAGAGAAAGTCTTGAGACTTTTAGAAGGAGAGGAGGGAAATTTGTTTCACAATTAATGTCAGAAAAATACAAAAGGGAAGGGTGATTAAATGATTTCTTGTTTGCTCAGATTTTAATGATGATGACTTTCTACACTTTTTTCCCTGTTGTATTATTATTATATGTACCAGCTGAACACACGCTAGTGTACACAGTATTCAGAGACTGTATAAAAGGTTATTAGGCCCCATCACGTGTACATAATATGTATGTGAATGTGTGGTTGTGAACATGATTGCAGAGTATGAATGTAACGAGAGGAAAGTTTGTATAAAATTCCAAACACTCTTCTTTTGATTCTGGAATAGTGCATACAGTAGGGAAATAGGGGAAGAGCGTACACAGTACATAGTGCACTCTGAAGTCTGGAAGGAGAGCATGAATTTATAAAGCTGCTTGAATTTCTAAATGAGAACTTTTGCCTCTTTTTTGTACTCTCCATGTACACTTTATGTACCTGCACATCCTCTTCTACTACAGTACGTTTACGTCCCGAAATTATGAAAGGAGACGCTCTGTCCCAGGGAAAAAGTGAAAGAGAGAGTGAGCGTGTGTGTGTGTACATTTGTGTGAAAGAAAAGACCAAAGGAAAAAAGAAAAGAGTCGAAGCTTTTTCCTTCTCTTTCACTCTCTGTCTCTACAGAAACACACAATTCGTACTGTACGAGATATAACCTCATTAATAATTAAATAGGAAAATTAAATTTCAAAGAGAAAAAAAAACTTTACGGCCATTGAACAAATGTCGGATGAATTTTGATGAATTTCAACAACTCTTTTTTTCCATTTTGTTAAAAAAAACTTTTTTTATATTTTTATCCTAATTATACCCTTGTAACCTTAAGATGTGTGCAGAGGGAGAGGAGAGGAGATGAAAAATGTAAATGTGATGTAATTTAATTGTGTGTCTTTCATCTCTCATCATTAGATGATTAACTTTGAAGACTAACTTTTTATTAGCATTGAAATACACTTTACTACCTCTGTGTCTATTTTTATATTTCCCTCTTTCTTCCGCTTTCTCTCTGTGTGCAGTGTATACTATGGATGGGTACGATGAATCGTAAAAATAATTAGCATAATTATTTTTTGACCTATTGCCCTACAAAGAAAAGTTTTGATGGATGACAAATTTTTTGTAGATCTGATAACAGCCACATTATAAAAAGAGTGAATGTGTGTAGGTAATTAGTGAAAAATTGAAGAGAATAATTGAACAAAATTTCCTCCCTTTCTTTGCTAATTAAATGAAAGATGAAGAAGGAGAAAGGTACAAACGTTTTTTATACTCACCATTTCCATTTTGCGTGGCCGAGTGATACAGAGAGAGACAGTGGAGCTGTTGACGGAGTGGAACAATGAGAGGGATGATGATCTAGATTTAAATCAATGATGAGAGAGGGCTGAGGATCCAAATGAAACTGTCAAGATATTTGCATGTTTTTACAGATTTAAGCCCTCGTTTATGAATGGATGGACCGAGAGTGAGTGTGTGTGCACCGTGTGTGTGGATGAAAGTTGATGTTATCACTTGTGACTCTGGAAGTTTTGGGGGTTTGGATTGTTTTGAGATTCATTGAATAAATTGAATAGGGAATGGGAAAAAGGATTAGATTGGACATGGAGTTAATTTGACGTGGAAATAAATAGAATGCCTCCCTCTCTGGCTCATCATCATGATCCTTACATCCGTGTCAATGTATTTTCCCAACTCCCATTGTTTTGGTCGCGACTGACAAGACAGAAGGATGCTGGGTGACGACAGACCCAACTCTCTCTCACATTCTCTCTCCCTCTCTCTCTCTCTCTCTCTTTCACACACAGGCACACACAAAATCGCTTCAGTCAACGACTTTCCTTTAACTTGATGATCCACACACTCACTTGAATTTCCTCCATATCCTCTCCCTCTCTCTGCTCTACAGCAATTTCATACCTTGACTTCTATATCTACAGTGTGTGTGTGTGTGTAGGGAAAAAGCTGGATATAGACTCGAAAAAATTCTCTCACTTGGTCTACTCTTTCTTCTCCTCTTCATTGTCTGTGTGTGTATTAGTGGGTCTTTATGAACACTCAGCATACGTTTTAGCGACAACTTGTATGACCCTATCAAAAACAAATAGAGCACACACACTCACTCTCTACTACTCACTACTCCCTCCCTCTAACACATACCTTTCAATATAAATAACATTGATTACATTCCATTGAGCTTCTCATCACCCTCTCTTCCTCTCTTAACTATATTTGTGTGTATACGTGTGTGAGAGGGAGAGGGAGGGAAAGAGTGTGTGTACAATGGTTCGGGAGACTCATTACTAGCCGAGCTAACAGGCAATTTCCACTGATGGGTGTTATTCCATTGCCTCTCTTGATTTCCGCTTCCTATATCCATTTCACCACCACCTCCATCAAAAAGCTCAACTTCCCTCATTCTCATCCTCATCCTCTTTTCCCTCCTCCTCTCTGCTATTAGGGCGGGTGGGAGGGAGACGGAGTCACCACTCACCTTATGGACTAATGTTTGTTATAGATGACTGGCTGAGAGAGAGAGAGTAGGAGAATAACGATATTTTATTCGCATTCAAAAGCACTAAAACTCCCTCAATCTTCCACATAACTTATTTTATTATTCCTTCCTCTCTCGAGGACGCACCTTTAAATCTACATCAGGGTAAAATTTCCTCCTTCTTTTTTCTTCTTTCCATCTCTCCTACTCTCCTTCATTCTCTTCTTTGGAAATCTATTCAATCCTGTTTACATCAGCATATAGTATGTACCTCATGTCTTCCCCTTTTGAAAAGAACTGCTTTTTATCTTTCTCTCACTTTCTTACTTACTACAAAGTTTTTTCACTTCCGTTCAAAGTTACTCAACTTTTTCTTTCCTTCTTTTCCTCCTCCTCCACTTCCATGTTGGATGAATGAAGGACAAGCCAAATACTCAAGGAAGGAGAGAGGAGAGTGCAGATTCGGCATTCCCTTTCATGTTGATTTTGTGCAAGTTAAATTGTATATCCACACCATCCCTACTTCACACACTCTCTCTTTTTGTTGTACATGCTCCCCCACTGTGTGACTTGTACAAATATCCCATGGTGTGCTATTCCACTAGTTTTTCAAACTATTTTAGATAGTGAGTAGAGGATCCTTGGAGTGTCACTTATTATTTTCCAGTCAATTTTAATTAAAATCACGTGTAATGGGAACACATACTTCAAATTATTATTATTGTAAGTCCAACTGGAGAGATGAAGTGTGTGACAATCACTAGTCATTTTGCATTGCCAATATTATATATATTTGTTGTGTACATTTGCTTCTGGACTCACTACGTAATATTTACATTGTCAAGTGATTAAAACAGCTGAGAGGTGGAGAGTGTGTGTGTTGGGGGAGGAGGAGGAATTGAATGTATTTGTGGTGGAATCATGGCCAAAGACCCAGGTGGTCCCTTGGCGCTCTCCTTCTCCCTCGTACATTACAATTGCAGTGCTACAAACTCTGCTAATGTTATGTTAGGTGAAATTGGAGGCAAAGGTATGGAACAAAAGCAAGAAAATTTGTTTTGAATAATGGCATCATTTGAAATCTTGTACCATACCGTGCATAGGCGTGGATATGTTTATCTCTATTTATCCATTTCGCTGTTTGACGGTATAGTCATTTGGGATACAAGAAATGGGATTTCTCCCGATGGCTTTTTACACCATTCGGAAAAATGATTGTCGAGGAGAATGTGCCGTTCAAAAAGACAAGGAGAGCAATATCTGTGTGTGTGAGAGAGAGCGAGAGACAGAAAGGCGGGTTGAGAAGGAACAAGTCGGGAAATAAAATCATCATGTATGGCCTATAAGGGTCTTTTGGTAGACATGCATTTTTTGAAAGCAATATAACAGGAACATTACACTTTACATCACCATGGCTCACCCACACGCAGCGGTGTTTTGTTAAAGTGGTGTGTGTCTATGCTTGTGTGGCGGCTGGAGGACAAACTTTATATATTTGATAGTAAGAGAGAAACTCTCTCTCTCTTACTCGTACTCTGACTGTATGATGTGTGTGTGTGTGTCCCGTAGTTCTCTTTGAGTTCGAACTGCAGACAGTTTTTCCGAGTATACTGTAGTTTAGTTAACTGCTAAAAGTTATAAGACTGTGGTAAAAAGGTTGAGCAAAATCACTGTTGCAGCTAGTCAAGAATATACATACTGCGTGTGTGTATGTGTACAGTGGAGTTTGAAAAAAAGGTGAAGTTTGAAGGAAGAAAATGTATGGAGAAGCGCTCAACACTTTCCAGCTGCTCTGTGCTGTTAATTTGAGAAACTTTAGTTGTAGAGTGTGTGTGTGTGTGTGAGTGAGAGAGGGAAGAGTTGGTTTTGCTCTATCTCTCTTCATTGCAATATGCTCAAAACTATTCTATTCCTCCGGATCAGACTACACACCCATATAGTTTCCATGTAAATTTTGTATACAAGAGAGAGGGAGAGAGAGAAGGGTGAGTAGTAGAGATATGAGTGGATGAGTTGGTTTACTCCATCCTCTCAAACTTATTTCGGATAGAGAGTCAAAATCCGCCTGTGTGAGTTTTCTCTAGTTTGAAACCTATCCAGGGCCTTGTAACTGGCATTGGATGTGTGACAGAAAAAGGCTTAGAGAGAGACTAGTGTAGTAAAATTATGGGAGTTGGTATGTATGACTGATCGTGTCGTAAGTTTTGGTTAATTCTAGGATGGTGTAGTAGGTGGGTTTATTGCAATTGTGAATTTTTTCTCCCTTCTCCTCTTCTACTCTCCCAGTCAACTCTCAAAAATCTTGAAAAGCTGTACTGTGTAGCTGTGTGTGACTGTGTCTTTATAGAAGAGAGAGAGTAAACTGATTTTTAAATAACCCTAAACAAGATTTTCTCAACATTCTTCTTTGCACTTTATATGACTCACTTTCATGAGTCCATGCATCTTCCCCTCATCTCCTCCACTCCCTCCTCTTTCTATACTATCCATTGACTCTTAATCTCCTTTGATACAGATATAATATCCATGTAATCCTTTATACCCTACAGACTAAACAAATACTATAACCTCAGATTCAGCTGTGAATCTACAGTGATAAACAGTCATTCCAAATTCCAATTGCGAAATTTGAAGGTGGAAAATAGTAGAGTCTGTCAAACGGAGGAAAATAAGTCATTTTCATAGAGAGAGAGAAAGAGAGAGGGGAAAAAAGTTTTTAGATTAGGCATTTGCTCCTACCTTCCAAAAAGTCATTTGTCAGGATGAGTGCAGTACCGTCTTATTTATTTTTATTGCGTCAATCTTAATGGTACTTAAAAAAATTATTGAACCTTTTGCACAGTCAAGCTTTGGAGCTTTGTACATTATAGCCATTAGCTCTGAGGAATGTCTGTATAAACTAAAATATTTCATCTACGCTGTACACACACACATATCCTCTTTAATATTTTAATGCGAAAAAATCCTATTCCACCCCAAAAATCTTGTGTGTGAATTTATTCCACTAAAAAGATTTTAAAAAGTCTCTCGCAATATAAAAAAATAAACTTTGTAATCTAAATTCACTGTTAACTTTTTTAATGAAAAAAATTGTTTAATCTCATCCTATTATCAAAATAGGAACTTCCAAACTGTGGAGACAGAATCAAAAAAAGCATGGTGACCTTCCAATGACATAATGACATCCCATTGTTAATTGTGACTGCCAAACTTTTGCAAAAAATAAAATCCACACTCACCACCATTAACAATCCAGGACAGAACAGTAGAACAGAACGAGGCAGTGTGAATGATAGAAAAATTTTATTTTGTGGTGAACAGCAAAAAAATCCGACTACCCGCCACCACACACACACAGTGACACACACACATCATGCTACCTATATATAAAGAGGGAGAGAGGGGAAAAGAGTGAGGACACCTGGGAGTTTAATCTTGTGATAGCTACATGTTATATAGTTTTAAAAAAAAGTTGTCTAAGCTTTTGAGACTATATCCTCTTCTGTGTAGGAAGAGTGTAGCATAAATACACAATGCGTACCTATGTAGTGTGTGTGTGGATATGTGTTTAGAAAAAACATAATATAACAGGATGTAGAGACAATGGAGGTGAATGGATGTCTCTCAGATTGATTGTCCGTTGTAAAGCTGTAAAGGAGCTACGTGAAAGTTTCTCTCTGGTAGTTGAGTAGAAAGGAGTGCTAAAAACACCCTGGAGTTGGCCCTAAGACTTTGATTTTTCACTTTTTCTTCTTCCTCCTTTTCTCTTTTGCCTCAGTGTCTCGGTTCCGAGAATCTATCCGTTCCCCGCCCCTCCAAAGATGGACTTTTGTTGACGTTTTCCTCCATATGAATCAGCGGCACATGGAAACTTCTTCTCCTCTTCCTCCTCCTCCCCTTCCTTTTCTACACTATTAAAGATTTTCGTCTCAAAATCTTCCTGCCAGCTTGTCTATACAGAGAAATAAGGCAACTTTTTCTCCTCTTCTCTTCTCTCCTCTTTCCCTCCCAAGTCTTCAAGGTATATCCAATAGGAATTACTCCTGTAGCCACTTACTCTGCTCCTTTCGTCTTTGGCCGAGACTTGGTTGAGAAAGAGAAGGGAGGAGAAAAGAGTGTGTCGTCTTGGAGGTGAATGCTATTGCTATCTTCTCACATCGCCAAGTGGAAAGTTTATTGCACGTCCTTAGGGACTCTTGGGAATTTTTTAAGGCCAACTATACATTGTACACCTCAAGCAAGGATGAGGAGGAGAAGAAAAGAGAAGCGGGAGCCCAGGAGAAGAAGAGATGATCATATGCCTCTCAGTGTCAATTTCTCCTCTCCCATATCTCCTCCTCCTCCCTCCTTCTTCCTGAGTCAGTGTACAAGCTGACTCTCTGTGGAACCATCTCCAAGTTGTGTGTGTGTGTGGGGTGTGGATGGATGGATGGATGGTGGCTAACTTCAATATTACATTATATAGAATTATATATAAGGAGGAGAGGGAGAGTTTTCATCAGATTGTATAGCCCTGTAATGAAAAAGAAGAGTCTCGTTGACGTATCCTGTAATGATTTTATATGGGGAGAGGATTTAAAAGAAGGAGAGCGTCCGTCCCCGCATCGCAATGAAGTCAACAATATTTTTCATTACATCATCTCAACATCTCCTCTCCTTCTTCTCCTCTGGACTCCCTTGACAATTTAATATCCTGTCTCACTTATTAGTTCCTCAAATAAATTCCTCATTTTTTTAAACTTCCCATTCCAGCTCTTGTGATGGACTTGTTTTTTAATTTTCACATATCAAGGATCCCTCTTCACACTGCAAGGATTTTTAATCTACCTTTTATGCCTATGCGTGTTTGAGAGAATAGTGTCCACTTGAGCCTGTGATTGGGTAATAGAGTTGAAAAAATTGTATCAATTCAAGTTTGAAATTAAATGATTTAGATAGATTTAAAAAGAGAGAGGATAAAGAGTGAAAAGTCTTTAAAAAATCCAGCCCTGAAGGCAATGAATGAGAGAAGAGGAGGAGACGATGAAAGGAGGAGGAACTTAGTAAAATGCAATCATTAACTTATTGAGTTTGTAGCTTGAATCTTGATGCAAAAAAGGGGAAAAGTTAAGCTACAGTTTGTTGTGAGCTGGCGTTAAAAACGGAGCATCAATGTCTCCAGGGAGTAAGGAAAAGAGAAGAGAGAGAAATTCATTTTACATCTCTACCGCATGAAAAAGCTTTTAACGTGGAAGGTAGGGGTTGTGTAAGTACATTTTCCTGCCACACCAAAGTACATTCAGGGTGTGCTACAAGGCGAATATAATCCAATCGCCCAATATTATACACACTCCCTTGCTCACACACACACACACGCACACCTCATCCATGCCCTACTTCATCTCCTTCAACGACGAATACATGCAAATTCACTAGACTCATCCCTCTCCCTCCTGTGTGTGTGTCTCTGCTTCACTTCGTCAAGACGAGTTGGAATGGGTGTGTTCCCCGGCCCTGCACACACACACACACTGTACTTCCCTTTCTATGAGAACGTATTATGTCCTCATACAAGTGACATCCTGTGTTCTATGTCAGTGCATACAGTGGACGGCACTTTACTCCATTCCCTTCCTCCTCCCTTGTCTTTCTTACTCTCTCTCTGCTTTTCCTCTTGTCCTTCCCGTATTTTTACTTTCATCCCGGCTCAGTCTAAAACTAAAGACACACATCTATATACTACATTGAGTACAGTAAGCAGTAGCCATTGTACCTACATGAAATCCAATCCTTCGCAAGCTCTATTTGTCAATACAATGGGGTTGGGAGAAAGCAAGGGAGAAAGAGGGAAAAAGGAGTCCATCAGGCAGAAAAGCAGGAAAAGCTTCAGTCTTCAATTTACTTTGAGACCATCTTTCCCTCTTCTCCATCCGTCTGAAATAAGGACGTGAGGGGGGCATGAAGGATCACAATATCTAGTTCCCTTCTCGACTCTCGAACTCTTCTCCCTCTCTCTCGTCTCTTCATATCATGCCAATCTCAAATGTACATGGACAACAAAGGGGACAGGGACGACGAGGACGTCAAACATCTCTCTCTCTCTAGATAAATAATACAAATAATATTTATTATTGTCAGCAACGTCTCATTTTTTTCAATTCTCTCATGAACATACACAACTCAATTTTTTTGTGATATTAAAAAATTTTGAAGGACAATCTCAAACCCGAGAGTCAAAAATAAATGTGCAAATAAAATAAAATTAGGATTATGAAATCCTTTAAAAAATATTCTAGATTGTCAATAAATTATTGCACATTTGGTTGCATAATAAAAACTCAATTTCCTGCAAATGGAACATGTTCCATTATTTGACTTCTATAAAAAATTGGAAAACTAAAAAATGAACACAATTCCTTGAGCTCGTGTCTAAACTTTTCGTTAAATGCGTCAATTTCTTTCATAACTGCAATTTATTCCCTTCCAGTTTTTATTCTGATCGATTAATTGGTAATTGAAAATATTGGAAAAATTTGTTTTTAACGTGGATTTATATAATGTCCACATTTTTGAAGACTCCCATTCAGAATCATATTAAATCCCATATAATTTTTTTTTCAATTTGTAGTTCATGACCCCCTGCTCCACTCAGTCCATTGATTTTGACGACTGGACTACTTTTGTTCTGAACAGTCTTCCCTCTCTCTCTTCCTCTCTATCTTCTTTCTAAAGGGTACCTAAGGTGAAGGGGGAAATCAAGTTGATAAAATCGATGGGAACAAATGTCAGTATCATTAAATAAAATTTGGTTGTAATAGTCTAGCCCCTTACTAAACGGCCGTCTTGCCTAAACTGTAACAAGGACAAGAAATGATTTAGCAAATCCCCCTACACTTTCTTCTCTTTCTCTCCCTCTTTCTTACTATGTATAGGTAGAGATGAAGGAGGAGGAGAAAACTTTCAAGTGTAAATCATTTGAAAGGCTTACACACTTTGAGTAAAGTGTTAAGCTTTAGTGTGACGGGGAGGAGGAGGAGGGAAGTTTAGCATTACAATGTGTGTGTGTGTGTGTGTGATTCGGAAACGTGCTTCATAGCACAGGTTAGCGGTGCAAATATCCATTTTCAAGCTGGCGGGGTGCTCTGGGATCTACCCTTCTTCCTCTCACTCTCACTATCTCCTCTGCTTTTGTTTTCAGGAAAAAAAATAAGGGAAAAAAAGGATGAATGTGAAGGAATGGATTACCTTCGGAATGATTTTTGAGAGAGAGAGAGAGAATAGAATGGTGAAATTGTGGGGGTGATGTTGATGGTGGTAGTGAAGTTTTTTGAAGTCGAAGTAGATCATGAAATATTTATAGGGTAATATACATTCCAGCGCCCACATCCTTTTGGTTTACACACGCACATAGGCACACACACAAAGGGAAAAAATGATCGTCTCTGAACTTTAACTGGCCATCCCCTGCCCTCCACAAAATGGGTATTTTATTTTCCACCATTACATATGTAGAACAATGTGTAAAGTGTAATATATTGGAAGAGGGAGGGAGCTCTACATATGTGTTTGTGAGTGTGTAGCTCCTGTTAAGTACACCTTGTTTCTCTTGGATAGTGATTGAGTCTGTAAATCCTACCGGATATCTCACCACTTGGGTTCTATTTCCCCGACAAAAAATGGAAGATTTACCTATAATCTAACGATTTCCTTCCCCTCTCTCTCTCTTCTGTCCTATCTGTGTGTGTGTCAGTTTGGAAAATTGTATGGAGAGACAGCTAAAAGACACACACAATGATTAAAAAATGGAGCGGAGATATTAAGATCAGTTCCAGGGAAAAAGAGTTGTGGAATGGATATGGAATAGATGGATGGGGGAGGGAGGAGGGAAAGATTAATATCCTTCAGTGACAACGAATAAAAATAAACAAGGAATTGTCTCCGACTTGAGTGCATTCCAAGGACTCTTAATTTAAAACCACATGGATGATTCGGCTACGAAAATTTTTTGGGAATCCTTCTTTTCCTTAGGAGAATTATAGAAATATCCGGGAGTGTACCGATAAATTTGAAGATGAAAAAATGTATGAGGAACAGACAGGGAGGATTCCTCGATGGTGAATTAATTGATGGAGGTGGCTTTACAAAAATAATATGAAGATGATGGATTGGATTGGCAAATCATCATTTCGCAAAAAAAATTGTTTTTTTGTTAGGAAAAAATGTATATAGAGCTCAGCTAGGAATTGGCGGATTTGAGAATCTAGATTTATGGATGGAAGACACAAATCTTGAGCGTTCATTGACTGTGTAATATGTATGGATGGGTGTGTGGGTTCAGTTTAAATCAATTTCAATTTACAACAAAAATACGGATGTGTGTAAAGGAATGAGGGTAAAGTCGGTCATAGTTCGATGTGAATTTGCAAAATCTCACCTTTATTTTCTTGTTTCCCCTACGTAGCAAATTTAGATTTCTGCTTCTAAATTTTCAAATTGTTTTTTACACGGAATAAATAAAAGATTATTAAATTTACAATTAGCTCAATTGTAATTCTTAAATATTTACAAAACCTTTCTGTACATTTTCTAACAATCAAAGCATTAACGTGTGTATCAATTTTGTGTTTATGAATCTCCAACTCCTCTTTGTCATTTGCGACAATTCATGAAATTACAATATTCCTGTCGTATATAACTCTGCGGCTGTATTATAGTTGTATTATTTTTCGCACACTAGAATGACTCAATTCAACGAAAAAGTCTTTGACTTTTTTTTCTGGTGAACAAGGCTGTTTTGATAGGTCCTCAGAAAACGGGGATTGAGTCTCCTCCTCCTTCCCTTTTTCTTTCTTTCTTTTGAGAGTTGGTAATGTTCACAGCCACAGCATCATGCTGTACGTTTACGTTTATTTCTTTTGCAGACTTGAGACTTGAGAGACTTTTCTGAGAGTTTTCTGAGAGTTGGAGCTCATAACTTTGTGTGTACTTTATACTTTCTCTCTCTCTTTCTCTCCGCACACAAGTTGTCTGCGACCCCAACAGTGAGGATATTGAGAAGCTATGGTTAGCACAGTAAACAAACCTCGGGAGAAAAATAAATAGTTTCAAAGGCTAATCACTGCTTCTTCTTCTCCCTCAATAGGAATAGGAATGGGCATTGGCAACCAACATCTCGCGTCTCAAGCTCAAGTCAAGGATACAAATTACAGCTGTTTATGGAGCAGACAGGAGGAGAGAGAGAGTCTATACAAAATTCTCACCTTTCATCTCTAAAATTCCTTGTAATTCTTTTTTTAGCTCCACAATTTCGCCATAATGCTCTTTCTCTCTCTCCTCCTCCCCACCATTCATGCCGAGGAGGGCAGGACAGAATGGGAGAGAATCATCATCCAGTTCAAATAGTGGACCATTTAAACTGTAAAAGAGATTAAACATTAATGACTTTTATACTCGTACTCTGGAGAGAGGAGGTATACAGACTGCTCAGGGAAAAGAGAGGTTCCACAGTATATATGCTTCATGCTTTGGGAGAAAGAATACGAGGAACACAATCTGGACGAATTCAGGGTAAAATGAAGTGAAGGAGAGGGAGAAAGAGTCCGGAATATTTTCCGTGATGAGGATGATGATGATGATGACGTACATCCTTTTCAGTTAGGGAGCAATTTCCCAGACGACTCCACATCAGAATGACAAAAGAACAATAGCCAAGAAAATGAAATGATGATAAAAACTAGTTTGTCTTTACCTCGTCCCTCCCTCCTCTGTCTCTCCCTCTCGTCAATCCACAACTCTATAGGCAGGCTTCACTGTAACTCTTCTCTCTTTCAATCCATACTACACATGTACCACATCCACGATCCACTATACAGACTTGGGTGTAGAAAACCCCAGTAAAAATTGTTCATCTGTTTTTGGTGTGCCCGTCGTAATTTATGATCCACATGACACTTGCCAAGTATACTGTCGCCAAGTCGCTCCAACCCCCCATAAACTTCTTCTACAAACAAGTACAAAGTAAGGAGGGTCTCAGTCAGATTCTCTCCTCCTCCTCCTCTCTTCTTCTCCATCTCAGAATTTTCTTATTAAACCGTCGGATTCCAACTTGATAACTCCCTTGTTATTATAAAAGCATTGAAGACTGAAGAGGGAGAGAGGAGGGGAAACAACTAGTTTTGAAATCCGCTACGAAAAATTATTATGTATTTTTTCTCACAAATAACGTAGAATCCAGCTCTTAATTTAAACCAACTGAATCACTATTGAACAAGACAAACACACGAATGTATTTTTATTATACATCCATTATACATCTATAGTACAGTTCCTACATGTATGAAGAGAGAGAGAGGGAGAAAAGAGGAGAAAAAAATTGCTGCCGTGCTTTGGACAATTTTATGGCTAATATAATGCACCATACATCATTTTATGCATGCTCGACAGCTGAAAATGATGAAGGCTTGGCGTACAAAGCTACACAAAAATAATCGACTGAGCCTCATTTTGTACAGTCCCAAAACTCTCCAGCTCTTTTTTCTCAATATAATTGCTCGGGAATTGTCACCACGTAACATTTTATGGATGTTACACGCATACAATGTGTAACAACACACACACACGTATACATACAGATGAAGATACAAGTTCTTTGACTTGACTGTCTTATTTTGCTGGGGGATTTTGAAGAACAACCTTCCAAAGAAGATCCTCCTTCCTATCTTGTGTGTGTCATGGCAGAAAGCGGATGGAGGGAAGATGTCGAGAGGAAAGAGAAATTCACGTGTTTTGTTTTCAGCAAATTTTCTTCTTCCTTTCATTCTCCTCCTCCTCCTTATTCTCCTCCTGATCCTGGTTCCATGCTCATTCTCCTGGTTTCAGCTGTGTGAGAACAAGTCGTCGTCATCACCCAGAAATGAAATGGTACTTAGGGTGAGAAAAAATAATTTATAATCCTTCCCCCACTAATATTCGTCATCGCCACTGTAAAAACATTGAAATACGAGCAACTGGCTGAGGAAATGAACATGGAAAAATATCACTCTCTCTGTGTCGTGTCTTTATAGGATACAGCAATGTACACGTGTGTGTGTGAGTGTGTGTGCTTCTCTCTTTATCTCTCTGTCCTCTCGAATTATAACGATGGAGGGAAAACAAATATCATTGCCCTCCAATGATATTTTCTAGTGATGATGGTGGTAGTGGTGGTGGTAATGTCATGTACTTTACTGCTATAAATTTGAATTTAGGTTGTACCTTCAAGTGTGTGTGTGTGCGACTGTGTGTTCCCATGTGTGTGAGAGTGACTGTGTGTGTGTGTCCAAAATTGCACACAGTGTACTATAAACAAATTGCAAAGAGTTCATGGAGGTAGTCAAGTTGAGTGTTTATATATAGTTTTTTTGAAGGAGTCAAATTGAGGGAGATGACGCAAATATTTGCTAGACTAAAGATATTTATTCATGTTTCGTAAAAAGCAAATGACTTGTAAATGGAACTTGCGTGTATTGATTTCTACCCATCAGACAGACACACATACATACACACATTGAATGAGCTGAGTTGTATTATTATAGAAACTTCCATCCATGTATTTTTTTATTGTTGACAAATGATGTGAGACATGGCCCACATACAAAATACACACTCAGCCAGTGTGTGAGTGTGTGTAGCTACTGTGCTATTTCTACTACTGCTTGGAACATTGTTGAACATTATGTAACGGGCACAAAAAAAATCTATAGGAAATTTGTTGATTTCCCCGTATTTTGTATCCTATTTTCACTCCAAGCTCACACCCTGACAATATCGAGCTACTGGACACAAGCCATACACTAATCTCACTTATTTCCTACATTCCCTTCTAGTACAGCTCAACCTTGTTCAGAATGACAAATTCCAATTTTATCCTTCCCTCTTCCTCACTTTATTTCTCATGCCTGTGTGTGTCTATAATCAAAAAAACGAGCGTACTAAAAAGGAGTCATGTACAAAATTCCTGTTATTTTTAATATATTCATTTTTTATCTATTATTTCCCACTCTCACTCTCCTTTCGAGTGTGTGTGTGTGAGTGTGAGTGTGTGTGTGTCAAGTGTATTTTTACGAGACTCGTTTCTCTCAACTCGGTTGACTGAGTAAAATTAAGAGATATGGAGGGTTGAACATGATGGCTCCTCCTCATCTTGCCCTGCCACTGCCACTGTACATGTGAAAGATTTTCAGTCATATGGATGACAACTCCACTTTCCTAATCCCATGTGTACCTACTGCAGACTCTGTAGGTGTACATGCATGTGTGTTCAGAGATACTCGTGGACGCTGTATAAGTGAATTAAGGTTATGATGGTAGTGGTAGAGAAAGAGGGGAGGAGAGGGGGTAGAATGAGGATTTTGTAAATTATACACACACAGCTTCATAATATACATTACACACACACATACACAAATACAGGGAGGGAGCATCAGTGCATGGTAATTGATGAGGGCAGAGAGAGAGAGAGGGAAGGGAAACTCCCGTGAAAGTCTATGAGAAATGCAGACGCAAGGTAAAACTTGGCAGCTAAAAATGGGTGAGTAACGAGATCATTAGTAACAGAGTCATCGTACACACATAGGATGTACCACCGGATGAACCTGTCCAATGTACCCAAACCAACGTGCATCCCATCTCCCCTCCTCCTCTCTTTGAAAATACACAACAATTTATATAACAGCATACCACATACATACACACACACACGGTGTGGTCTGCCCTCCCTTTTCTCTCTTCCTCCCTCACTGAGTACACAGTAGACACTACACTCTGTCTCTCTCTCTCCAGTCATTCTTTTGTGTGTGTAATTTAGCAATCGAATAATATTATTAATTTATACTACACAAAGATCCTTCCTTTGATCAACTGTGTCCCTTTCATTTCAGTCAAGTTCCAATTAATTTGCACATTTGGTACATTTGCAAAATTAAATACTCCCCCACCACCCTTCATCCACTCCTTTCTTTCACAAAAGTTCATTTTTAGACTCAGCCTCAACCTGTGGAAAACTCTGTGTCAACAAACGTGTACTTATGTTTTGAGGTCAATAATGAAAAGTCACGTGTGTTGGAGACACGATTTTTATATAATTGAGGACGTTGGGGCAACAAATGGCTCTAAGATTGCCCCAATAATCCTTGCTCAATGCACAAGTTAGCGGGCAAGGATTATTGGGGCAATGTTAGAGCCATTTGTTGCCCCAATGTCCTCAATTCCATATTTCTGTATTCCACAAGGCCGACCTTCGTGTGGAGTCTTAACTCGTCGTCATCATTTTTAGAAAATTGACACAGAGTACTGTAGGTAAATGAGGACTAGTGTGTGTGTGGATGTGTGTGTGTTATAGATTCCAGTTTCCTCTGACTGAGCTATGACAAGTTTTCAAAAAAAAAAGACTATAGAAAAAATGTAATCTATTGGATGATATGGGAAAGGAAGAAGAGAAAAAGAGGAGGGTAATAAAGGGTTGAGTCTTATGAAAAGAAATGTCTGTAAATTCCCCCGTTCATGCCATGGACCCTGTGGATATAGAGATGAAGGGCGGGGGAAGAAGGGAGAAGGGTGTAAGTACCATTATGGTTTTTCCCCGCCGACAGGAACATGGAGCGGCATTTTACTTTGATAAATCACACTGTATCATTGTACGAGTAACAAATCATTCGAGGGCAAAAGCTGTTGATGTGCTCTTGGGTATATGAAGAAGTAGTAGAGGAGAGAAAGAAAGAAAGGAGGAGAGAGAGAATGAGAAGAGGAGAGAGGGAAATTTCCCCATAAACTTTACAGAGAGAAATTTTTACGGTGGGCAGTAACCCTCAACGGAGGCATTGTAAAGAATAATAATAACTTGACAATACCTCTGCGAGAACATGGAGTGAAAGGGAGAGACATGGAGAAAGAGAATTTTTTTTTTCAAATAGCATATTTGAGTATCTTTTGAAAAAAAAATTGTGTGTCCAAACTTGAACAAGACTTCTTCCTCTTTTCTTTCAACTTACAAGTGGGACTGAAACTAAAGTAAAAATCTCTTCACTTTCTCTCTTAAATAAACTTGTCCATCAATGTACTCGATGGGGAATACAGACACAGAAATATATACTAGTGTGTAGTGTCTGTGTGTGTGTGTGTGGATACCTACACTTATTTTTTACTGACTCTCTTCCACCCGTGTGTGTCCTAGTTAGATCCGGTAGAATAAATTGTGTGTGTAGTATCTCTGTGCCATTTATTTACTCTCTCTCTCTCAAAATCAATCATCAATATTAAAAGGGAAGTATGGTTGTAAAATATAGAGGGATACATTATTCGAAAGTGGATACAAAGGAGGAAATGATCATAGCTTCATGGTATGACGATGAGTCGACATACACACACTGCATTGCTACCTAAGTATGTAATGTGTACCTATAGAGTGATATAAAATGATTTGCGAATTTGTGTTGAAATTAAATCTTATTTGATGTCACCATCACTACAAGGTTCTTAATAAAGTCATCACTGATGCACATTATTGGCTGGGATAGATAGAATTCTTAGAATCCAGTTTCCTTGCCAAGGAAAACTTTTCTTCAGGAGTGGAGGAGAGGACAGAATTGTGTTTCACTCCCCAGTTTGTGTGTATGTCTGTGTGTGTGTGTTTATGTGAGTACATACATGAAATGAAAAATAAAGACAAATTATCGTGGTAATGCTACTAAGGACGTTTCAAGAGTCAAATTAGTCTTTTGATAAATAAAGAAGAGACTTGAAAAGATGAGTTTTACTTCCTGTATTCTCTCCCTCTTTCTCTCTCTCTCTCTGGTAAATTACACTTCTTACAGGAAAGATACACATCCCTTGAATATATTCACTTTTTATTAATATTATTACTATTTTACTCAGGATGCTCCTCACAAATTCCCTCTACACATAGACACACCCTGTCCCAAGTCTGGATGAGTGATGATGATCTGTTAAATATTTTAGTAGAAAAGCTAATTGAACTATGAAGATGTGAATTAGGTGATGTGAGACAAATTATCAAGTGACTATTGAAATCAATATATTGAATATCCATGTATTTACTTGTGTGTGTGTTTATTTGCGGACAGTTTATTCAACTAAAATAAATTATGAATTATGGCTACACACAAAAACAAATTTGATGGTTAGGTTGTGTACGACATTGACAAGAGTATGTCATTGTAAAATCATGGGAAAAAATTACAATAGAATAAATGCTAGACGTTAGTGCAAAAATATTTATTGCGAATCACTTTTCATGTTTTCATACAATGTTTTCAATTTAGCACCTTAAATACCCGGACTACAATAAAAAGCGGGAGAGCAGCTGGTGCTTTTCCAGGAGGGGATTAACCCATGGAAGCCGTCAAGAGGCCAACAACAACAAGAAAGTAATGCCGAGACACACACACACACTTTAACAAACATAGGAAACATAGGAGGCAGTGGTATGCAAAGTATGGGCTTTTATCGGTTTTTAATGCCGGGTGCCCGTTCGTCCGTTCCCCGCTTGTCGTGGCTATACATGTATGTATGAGGAGGGCTATATGTATTATTACCTGTAGAAATAGCGTAATAGTGTAATTTTTGGTCTCTCCAGTTCGAGGAGTCCACTCTCTTTACATACACAAACAAACTCTTTGGAGCTCAGTCTGGTTTAGCCACTTTCCCGTTGCACAGCAACCTTTATTTACACTTGAACTCTCAAGAACTACTCAACCATTTTGCTTTTTTTCTCTTTCTCTCTTTCTCTATTTCAACGACATGGAGCTCCCATCATTCTCCCTCCAGTTGACACCTACATAGTCAGTCACATAAAATCTAATTTAGTGAAGAATACAGAGGAACAATAAAACACACACACACACAAACACAAACATACAAAAACCTAAAAACCACAAAAATGTCCAAGGAGCGTTCAACGACTCGATCTGTCGAGTCTCAAATTAATGTCATTCGATTTATCTCAATTATGGAGACTCTTGTGTCTATTATCATTGTTATAAGTCAGGTTAGTCAATTTCTCTTTCTCTCCCACTCCCTTTATTATTGCTTATTGGCTCTGCACTGAATGCACTTTGTGGGTGTCTTTTAATTTTTAATCAATTATGACATTTCTAAGCTTTCTCCTCCACCGGTACATATTTTTAATTATAATATTTGAATTGTGAAATTGACACATTTCTTCTTACTATAATAGACGGTCGCCATTGGGGCCTCTTATGAGTACGCCACTAGATCACTAACCGGGATTTGGACATCATGGTTTTTCTTCATGGCAGCTGGGCTGGCTCTTTTTTGGTCTTCACGATGTACATTCAACGGGTATATTCTTTCGCTATAAATGTTTACAAAATTTTGAAAACAGCCTTTGACTCAAGAATTTGTCAAATGAAATTTCGAATGAGGCCTTGTATAATGCAAGAAGCGATTAATTTTTAATTAATTAAATTAACGTGTGTGTGTATGTATATTTATTTTGCAGCTTATTAACTGTCCTAATTCTACAAATAGTGGCGGCAACAATGTCCATTCCTTTGTTCACAGCTTGTTGCATCCTTATCGGAGTGTATGACTTTCACTGGACTGCAAATAGCGAGTCGGGTAATGACAGAAAAAAAAAACTTTTTTTTTATCTTCACACATTCCAACAGCAGCCATGCAGTGCAATCCACACACCATCTTATCGCACACACATTAAAAACACACACAAGCATTAAACACGGTCATTAGTACGAGAAAGTGTAAATGGTTTTTCTATTAGTATACGAGTATGTGTGTGCATAGTGGGAATTTCGTTTTTTCTCTTGTCTTTTTTTGTATACGCTCTACTACCGTACTTTCATAAAAAGATGCCAGGGTGTGGTAAGAATTCCCCGAATCCATTCTACCGCTCAATAATGCTCGGTTCGGTTATGTAATGCACATACGCATGGTGTGAATAAAAGGTCATAACCCCGATCACACTTGGAAAGAGGAGACAAGGATTCGTCTTTTTATTACAGGGATGTTGTTTACAAGATATTTTCGAGAAACAACATCCTCCCCCGGAATTAAACCCTCACAACCCGTACATAGTACATACAGATAGGATATCTAAATAAAGTGAATCCTTACGCCATAATGATGAAATATTTATGATTGAGAGCATTTAGCCTTTTCAGGGGGAACGGCGTCGTCGTCCTTCTGAAATCAATATATCATACGTCGCACAGTGTGACAGGAACGCAAGCGAGATGTCATTATGAGCCCAATACAAGCCTACAGAGAGAGAGAGAGGCACACACACACATACACATATAATACAAATACATTGGATTATTTAGTTGTCTGCTCGTCTATTGTATAAAAGGGCAATAGACACTGGCACCCAAGTCACACACACACAGACAACAACCAACCACCACCACCAACCCAGTCCGAGTAAAAGCGGTGATCTACCTAAATTCACAGTGAAAAGCGAGGGGTATGTAGCAAAAAGTTGAGTGAGAGTGTAGCTATTTTTCCCCCACAAAATTCATTCGGAGGTTTTCAGGGCGGGGGACAGGGAATTAGAGAGAGAGAGTGTGTGTGAGTGTGTCTACTCTGTCTACATATATATAGATGTGAGTGGTGATGGATAAAATACCTACTCCAAGTGTTGTTGCCCTCTCCACTTCCTCTATCAAATAATAACGCGATAAACGCTAAAACCCTTAATGTCTTTATTAACCTCGTTTCATTTCACTCACCCTTTGCAAAACTACTAGTATGTACTACACAACACACACTCACACTTGTGTGTCTCCACCATGTGTGTGTATGTAGTGTGTTCTATGTTTAGATAATATGACTGTCATCTTGTTCAACGAAAGAATGAGATGGCTAAAGTATTTTGTATTAGAGAGAGGGAGGGAAAAATACTCAATAGAAGAGTGAGAACAAATGAATGCAATCAACAAAATGAAAACGGTTGGATAGGCGGGGATAAGGACTTTAACTTTGCATGTAAACTCTATTTTTATATAACACGGAAGGTAGTTTCAGAGAGAGAGAGAGAGAGAGAGAGAGTGAATGGGAGGGAGAGGGAATTATCTCAAGTTCATCGTTCTTCTGAACATATTATCGATTGTCATAAGAAACTCCAGTACAAACTGCACGATGTGTGTGTGTGTGTGTATGTATGTTATGCGTGGATGAATGGCTGTTACTCTCTCTCTCTCTCGTACATTACTGGATGTCGAGGTTCAAGTTATTACACCCTCTCCATTTCCTCGTAACCCTCTCTCTCTCTCCATCTCTTTCTCTGTGCAAATAACGTACGATGCCCATCTGTCAACCTCTCCAGGACAGGAGACTTTCTCTTCTTCTCCTTTTCGTCTCTTCCGAATTATTTAATAAGAAATGGTGATAAGAAAAGGAGAAGATGCTTCCTGTAGGCTAAAATGTGTCGAGGATGGAGAAGGAATGAATAACGGCTTTTTATTAAAAATGTGTGGTGAAGGGCTCAAAGGACGGAAAGAGAGAGCGACAGATAGATAGGGATAGAGGGAGAGAGAGAAACTCCAGACCGACCATGCCATACGTTTTCAATTCAAGTCATTCAAATATGGGCAAGTGAAAACACAGACTTTTTGATATATTTCTAGAGAATGCTTTGATTGGCTCATCCATAACTATCCTGACGACAAATCTCATAATGATCTTTGCCAGTGTGCTAGAAATGGTTCTCAACTCTTATAATGCGTACAACTGCTACTTCTTGGCTTATGGAGGACAACAGAAAGATGTAAGTTGGACACTTTTCAGATTTTTCTTTTACAATGACCATGGTTTAGTAGTAAAAAGAAAGTTTTTTCAGTTCTTTAGGTCATTTGACTGTCACAGCCTTACAACACACAAAATAGAAAGTTTTTTAATGTGAAATTTGACCTCAACTCGTGTCTTTTCTCTTTCTCTCTTGACATCACACAGAATTATTTATCCAGGAGAAAGTTACGAAATACTGGTCAATCCCCGATGCCTTTTTTGTGTAGCTTTTTATGCACGAGTGCATACACTCCTGTGTCCACTCAATACTTAATTTAGTATTCAATGGATATTTGCATGAGTGCTACAGTAAGAATAACTCATGGGGACAAATATAATTTGGAGTTAAATTTGAATTGAAGTGATAAATTAAATTTAGGCTTTTACTTAACAGACTGTTGAAACCAAATTATAAAATGTATTTTACGAATGAAGAATGAACGAAGAACTTTTTATTTCATTCTGTTTGATTGAGGGAAGGTCTGGAATAAAGAGAGAAAGAGTGTAAATAGGTAGTTTTGGTGAATGAATCAAAAATGAAGAATTTTTGTGTGTTGGCTGTATTGTAGTAGGGAAGGAAGTAAATATTTTCTGGTTCTTGAACAACATTATTGGATTATTATGAAGTTTCCTGTAATTACCACCTATGTTGTATGTAGCAATATGACCGGCAATCGATCAGCTCTGCTGCTGAAGGGAACCGTGAAGAGGCGGAACCAGAACCGGATGAAAAAACAAATTCCAGAGCGCCCAATAATGCAGCCGAGTTGAACTTGTCGACAATGGATATTGGTGTCATCAAGTACTGTGGTTACACTGGAGTCGTGTTGGCTGTCCTCATATTTTCATGTCAGGTACACACAGCATCACAATATAATTCAGTTCAAAAAAAGAGTACAACAACAATTAGTGCTTGTCTCTGGATACTCATTAAATCCTTTATCACTTGCATTGAAAAAATGCAAAAAAATACAATTTGTATGGGTCACAATAAATGCACAATTGAAATCATGTTCTATTTTTTTCAGATTGCAATGTATATCATTGCTGAAAGTAATGGGATATCTATAGGAATAGGCATATGGGGTGCCTTGTATTATGCTGCCGCTGGAATTGTCTCCATTTATGGAGGATACCGTCCTTCTTCCCAAAGGTATTATTTTTTTAATATAAAAGTTGAATACAATTGTCGCAAATTTAATTGCACGGAAGTGTTCAAGCCCAAATGCTACGATATATAATTAGAGACAATGACCTCCCAAGCTGCAAATGAACATTTGGATCGCGTTTTAAAAAAATGCACTAACTAAACTCATTTTTGTGTCCTATATTTTAGTACTGTGTCTATCTTCATACTTCAAATACTCCAATTTGTCCTTTCAATACCACTTATGGGAATTGCATTCTACATTGTGGCAGTCTTTGGTTCTTGTGTCCAGCAACATCCTCGTTCAGAATGTGCTCCAGGTAATTAATTAATACTTAAATAATTACAGTAGTCTGGAACCTTCATTTTTCTGTGAAAATATAGGTAAATGATTCATGTTTTATATTTGAAAAAAAATAACTAAAGGACCTCACTATGGTGGTGATCTTGCTGTTAGTATCATGGGAGGTGTGATGAGCTTGACTGGGATGGTAAAAGAAAAGCACTATTCATATTTTAAAATTTTTGTTATATAATACATATATCTAGAAAATAATCACGATAATCCTTATTGATGATGATTAGGTACAAGCAATGATTTCTCTGGTTTTGATACTCGTATGCAGTCAGACAATCTGTGGGGTTCGATGCATGGTGAGAACTTGAAACTTTTCCAAATTTGTACCATATCCTAACTCCTTGACTCCTTTGACTAGACGCAACGTTTCACAAAATATGTAGCAAACCTCTTTATTTGTGTCGATGTACATACACAAACATTACAATCCAACACACAGACACTAACTAAGTACCAAGTTATATACAAAATATAATATTTCACTCTGTATTATTAAATACTGTAGACTGTAGTTTTTAGAAATGCATTGTGGAAATCAATTTTGTCAATTTGTGTACTAATTAATGTAGAAAGCAATATTCTGTATCCTGCACTCAAATTGTGATTCCTAATTATTATTTGTGTATTCAACCTCCTCTATTGATTTCTCTGTCTCTTTGTGTGTATCTTCTCATTAGTCTTGTACAGTTGAACTGCACCGACAAAGTCATACTGAATAATAATACCAAGAAAAAAATGTCCAATTTCTTTAGATATCTGGAGCAACAGTCTATCCAAGTGTATAATGTGATATTGATGGCGAAATGTGTAAATTCACTTTTACACTTGGTAGTAATGATGAGCCGTCCGTGCAACAGTCATACCTTTAGTGTATGTTAAATTTGTCAGTGCTAGTCAAGACAATCTTGGAAAATATTTCTAGCAGAATGGCCATATCAAGTGTCAACAAACACAATGTTTACCAGACAAACCAAAACTTTCAACTTTCAAACTTTCTTGGAATTTTTACTCATTATTTTACAGATACTATTTGGTACATGTTTAATTACAATCAAGAAATACGCAAAAGAAGGAAAAAAGGTAACACTTTGTAATATAAAATAAGGGAATAGTACTGGTCCATGTATAATTAAATATTGGACTGATCTCAAAAAGAACGTGATATAAAACCACATTTTTTTATATCAATAAAATTAATTTAAACTTAGCAATGTAGATAAAAAAATTCAAAATACAAATAAGTCCCTATACCACCGTGGTAGTATCACGGCACATTTTTTTTAGAAAGGGTCCTCGCTCTATTTGGGACAATTTCATTAGTCTGCTCATAATACTAAATTATTGTTGTACTGAGAAACTTTTTAGATTTCTCCACTCACTCAAAAGTCCCTTTATATATAATTCACTTTTTTTATTTAAAAAAGGAGTTTTTTAAACTGACGGAATAGCAGGCGGTGGCTACACCGAAAATTCTCAAAATGTCTACACAAGTTTAAGGTACAACTCTTATATTTTAAAGTTTCCTACGATAAAGATCAAAATACAATATGTGTAGAAAACAACGAAGATTGTAGCTAACTGAAAAAGACGAATAAGTTTTTCATAACAATGACAGGCCGCCAGTAGAGCTGTACGGAAGGTACATAAATATTATTCTTATTATTATCTGTTAGAATAATTGTGTGGATAAGTTGTATTTAGCCAAAATGTGAAGGATAGAATCTCGCCACACAAACACACATAGACAAAATACTAAAAAACAAGAATGAAGTACAAATAAAAGGACAAAAAATGGACAGGCTGGCGTGCTAATTACATAATTTTGAGCAATAAATCTCTCTCATACACAACATTTTAAAATGTTGATCTTGCACTGAATGTCGATAGCCATATTATAAGAATAGGTACCTATCATATATATAATCTTTTGTATAACAATTATATATATTATAGACTGTTTATATAGTAACTCAATAGTTGTAGTACACAAAATATTAGAAGCCTCAATGTAATTTTCTACGATTTCTCCATTTATGTTGTGTATACATCATATTATATATTTATCTTACAAACTACTGTGGGTTTAAATATTTTGAATAAACTCTGATGATTAAATAATAGTAAAGCACTGACTGGTATTCAGTAATATAATGAATATCCACAGTCGTAATTTATTTCGCGTTAAAAGAGCGCTTTGCGAATTAAGATGAAAAATTGCTATTTAGTAGTAAAATCCTTAGAAATCACATTTGGTTTTCTCTCTCTCTGCCACTTTCAAGCACACATTATAGAAAACTTTTCCAAAAAAAGTAATGACTTGATTGACGCCGAGTTCATTCGGGGGGCTGCGTTGTTCATGATTTGCTTAATTCATAATAATAAGGACGATTTGTTATTTACCGAACCAGCGTCAAACACAGGCGTTAATTTCGAAGTCCTTGTAACCTATAAAGGAGGGGAAAACAAATTAACGAACAAATTCTGTGACAATGACATAGTGTTTCTGAATTTTAAAATTTAAACTAGACAAAACTAAAATGTACAATAACTGTTGGAAAATCACTGGCTAACCAATGGTTTAAAAACGAAAATTTATCTTTGATACGAGGAAAGTGCAAATGCTTATTTTGAACAAAAAAATAAAAGTACCTTTTTGTCAATTCGTCCTCCTTCTCTGTTTGAGTACCCGCTTTGAGGGCTGTTGAAGGAACTGACGCCAAATTAGCAGCGATTTCTAAACCATTCTCATCAGCAATTTGTTGTACCAATAAATCAACCTAAAGTGAAGAGAAGACAACAAAAATATTATTCAAAAGTATTCGGAGCAAGAATGGAGCTTAGTTTTGGCTTAATGTTTATGATAGAAACCTGATCTGTTGGAGTCATTGTCGTTGTAGCACTTCCCATAGCATCTTCCATTACCTGAAATTATATTAAATACTTGTCGTGTATTGTCCTGCATTCAAAGTAATACTTACAAGGGACTACAGAAAAATGACAAAATATAGACAGTAAGAGGTACCGAAGTTCGAACATCCAAATTCTCAAATTGTGTCTCAAACTTATCCATAATCTGAGATATTTTGTTCAAGTCCATGGATGCCATAGCTTTGTCCAAACTTTTGACAACAGAACCCATATTTTGTGCAACCTAAATCAATTATAAAGAAATTTGTACATTAAAATGTCCTCAGGAAGAATCACACACACAATATAACATAATCCAAGGTCGAATATACAGAAGATTCAAAAATCAAAATAAAACTAACCCCTTTCATTGTCACTGCAGATTGAACTTTACTACGGACAGCGTCTACTTTAGCTGAAAATCGGAGGTAGTTTAGACTCTCATTTTTCTTTCTAATTGCATTTTCAGCGTAGATTCGAGCTCCTTCGATATTTCCTTGTTGTAAAGCTTTCTTTATCTTTGCTTTTTGAATACCTTCATCCTAATCAAAATCAACACACACACACACACACTCCATTAATATTTACACCAGATTCTCCAGAAATCCAGTTTTAGTTTACGTACCTTCTCCGCTTTTTTGGATAGTTTTTCTAATTGTTTAGAACAAAATCTAAGTTGAAACAATGTATCTACAAAAAAAAACAAATTGACATTATTGACATTATTGACAAACTTCAATTAAAAATCAGGAGAAATTAGTCGTAAATAATTAGCTTACCGTCCATGGCTACTTTTGTATGATGATTTCAGCAAAGTCGAAACACACAGAGATTACTAATTGACGCTGTTTGGGAGGAGTGAGATAACGGATCAAAATGACTCACAATAAAAAATGACATCATTGAATGAACCGGGCAAAGGATTCCTAGACTACTTCGTTTTTGCACTCACTGTGCAATTTTTTCAGTGACGGCTTTCCCTTTTAATTTTAAATCCGTTGATTCTTTGCTTATCTATTTATTATCTGCAGCCATAACTTGAACTCCACCATGATAATTATAATGATTAATGCTTATAGCATAAAATGCCATGAAGGATACTTTTTTATTTAATTCGCAAATCACAATAAAAAGTAAAATTAGTATTCGTCGTTTATTCTCCAGAAGTTTTAAACTGGACCAATACGATCGTGTAGGTAATGACGGCACTCAGGATCTGCAATTAAACAAAGTAACTTTAAAAGATTTCAGTAACCTTAACGATCATGATCGTGGCATTAATTAAGTACATACTGAAGTGATGGTGCCACGTTTGAGGACAAAGAATCCACAGCAAGACAATTCAAAATTTAATGTTGACACCATCTGTCTCAATTGTATCATCTGTTCATTGGCAGTAAACGGGAGGTAGAAAATGACATCTCGTAATTGTTTGCTCTGTAATAATAAACATTCAATTTAATATAAAGTAGAAACATTTTATTATTCCAAGCATTCACATACATAATGGATGGATCTTACGTTGCCCAAAAATTTTTCACCAAAGTTACACAGGACAAGGATTTTGAGAATTGAGATGAGAAGGGTCATGGCCAACATGGCTGGGTAAGGTTCCCAGTTTAGAGTGAAAGTAGTCCCATCACAAAAGTAGAATACAAGGATGGATGTGAAGACAGTTGCAGAGGACATTTGGATTAAAAGGGCCACCATGCTGGCAGTACAAAATTGAGAAAATATGGTTGAGAGTGACATGACTAATTTTCTGAGTTCCTCAATATCATAGTATAGAGAACGACGACGTTTTCCCCCTACGACCCCTGTGCCTACAGGATGAGGTAATTTGTGTTTCGAACTAATTTTGAATATATCGTACATATTATCCACATTTTCCAAACTAAAGTTTTCAACCGTCCTCCGAACGAGTTGAATCCTGTGGTTTATCCCTTGACAGAGAAAACAGATGACTAATTCCATGAAGAGTGGGGCTACAGGTACGAGGAACAGGAATCCTGCCACTATACTGGACGCAACCAGAGGATCTGGAACAATGTACAAAACTAGAGGGTATTTGAAAGTATAAACTTTGAGAAAAGTCTCATTTGAATTGAGGATGACGGCCCGTATCAGGGAAAATACACAAAAATCAGTGAGAGCAATGGAACAAGTCCAGGAAATGAGAGTAATCCAAAATGAATAACTTTTCCAAATTCCTGGCCACTTTCTCTTAACAGTCGTCAAAGCCACATTCATGGAGGAGTAGTCTCGGTCAAATTTTTTAATTTCATTCCAACATTTCACAAACTTGGAGCCTGACAAAAACCACACAAAATATAGACTGTAGTAAGTCAGAATACTGATACAGATTGTGACCACTCCAATTTTATCCTCGAGACGAGCTCTGGAGGAATTCGTTGGATGATTGAGCCAAATAATATTTTCATACACAGGTACGGCCGTTGTTTGACAACAGATGATTGAACCAATCATCCACAGACATGTCCAGAGTATTAATAGAATGTTTAGCTCTAATTCCCTTGTAGTCTTATTTTCTGTCCAAGGGAAAAGGCCAACTAGACTTAAGAAAAATATTATTATTCCTTTGCCCATCTTTCTTTATTTGTTTTTCAAAATTCTCACTTAGTGAATAACATGCTTTTCACTTAAAATTTTAGTCAGTCCATGAGACAGCTTGTTTCTTCCTTCTTTTGACAATGGACAGGGACTGACACAAAAAAAACGAAAGATTGTAATGCAAATTCAATTTCATAAATTGAAAAATTCGAGTGTCATTGGACACTCAATCTCAAATTAATGGACGAATCTAATGGACACCATAAGAAAAAGTACAAGTGGTTCAAGTGGTCAATTTATTCGAGTGTTTTTCAAAATATTTACTTTGTACATTTGTACCCCAATGAGGATAAAATTGTTCAAGATAACCATCAAATAATATGTTCAAGTGAAAGTGTCGACATGATTACCCCTACCCCGCTCCTCAGTGTCCCTTTGGGTGACCACAGAAATTTCAATTAAGTTAAGAGATCTCCAAAAACTTTTCGCTTAATGTGTACTTTATACCTATGACCTATACCACGTTACATATATATGTATACAACATGTAGTCACTTGAGTTTTCCACAACAAAGAAATTTGTGCTAGATTTCATCATGTCAAGTTCAAAGTGAGAGTAGGAGAGCGGAAGAGAAAGGAATACTTTTCTCCCAAAATTTTGCTTTCACAAAAATTAAAAAAAAATATTCCGAGAGAGAGGTTGAAAAGACTTGAATATTCCAAACACACAAGAAAAAGTTTGGATAACAAGGAATGTCATATATATATGACATAATTTGAATTAACTTACATTAGTTTGAACTACACTTTTTCTCTCCCTGTCTCTCTTCCAGAAAGATAGAGAGAAAGCGAAAGGGAGTGGGTGAGTGAAACCTAACCAAACTTTTAATTCAATTTCCAATCGCACATCATCATGATGCTGCACTTCGAAACATGAATATTCACATCCACATTAATAAAATTTCCAGTGTTTTCTATCCCTAAATTAATTTTCTACACAAACAAAGACACTCTTCTAATCAAGCTCTGATTCTCCTCTTCCCTTTCTCGAATAGAATTTCAAAATTGACTTCCTTTCCCTACGAAACATAAAAGTCTGACTTAAAAAGAGAAAGGTAAAAAAATTGGCAGTTCTATCCTCTTTCTCTCCTTTCACCTTCTCCTCTTCTATTCTCAGTCCATGTTTGGAATGTTCGAAAACAAATTATATATTCCAAAAAGTTTCCAATAAACTACATCAACTATTCAGTATGTTGATCCTATCATGTTTGAAAAATGGAAGAATTTGAATTCCAATTATTTGAACTCTCCACATGGATTCCCATTAAATCTACTGTACACACTCTTATGCACTGCCCTGCATGTACAACGGCAGGAACAACAAAACTCAGCCACAAGAGTACACAAGAGTCAACTCTACTTTCTCCTACACAAATATGTGCCCTGTGGTTGGTTGGCCCTCCTAGCTTATTTTATTTTAGGATCCGTTTATTTCCCGCAGTCCAGTTTCTACTCCTCTACTCGCTATTATTAATGTCATTACCGAGCCTCCCTCTCTAATAGAGAGAGAGAGAGACTCCCATTGGAGTATTATAGTAATAGCAGAGATACAAAATCCTCACATCCAGTCTGTCTGAGGTCATTGTAGCATCAGCTTCAAGCGTATCAGCCTTACCCACACTTTGAGGGTGATATGAAGCAGAAGAAGGCTTTTTACATTCCACACACACACACTTTCTCCCCTCAGAGAGACAAAGAGAGAACAGCCGGATACAGATCCCTATCACAGTTTTACATGAGCAAGCAATATCACAGCAAAGACACAGACACAGAGAGAGAGTTTTTGTTCAGTTATACTTAGTCGAAAGAATAAATTGATGAAAGGGAAAGCAAGATTGAAATTTGTTCTGTCATTATCATCAGTAGAACAGTCAATGGGCAGGGAATGGAGGACATACTAATATGTCATGTACATAAGTGTGTGTGTGTGTGGATGTGGTTCCCACATCCATGTACCATGAATGAGTGTGCGGGTGCGGCAACGGCACTGTTATTATGATGGCTTGGTGGAAATGTGTGGAAGGAAAAAATTGGCGAGAGAGGAGAAAGTTTTGCTGAGAGAGAGAGAAAGAAGTAATTGCAGATTGGAGTAGCACGACTTCACTTCATTTGCCTGGTCGAACGACCCATTGCTCAACATCCTATAGAGAGACGGAGGAAAGAGAGGAAAGAGAGAACAGGACGTTGACGACGTGAACTCAAAATGTTTTATTGATATTTTTCCGGTGTTCAACTTGAAAGTCAGAATGAAAACGGAGGAGAAAAGAGAAAGTAGTGAAAGGGGAGAGGAGAAGGAAGAAATTTCTTCCAACATCCAAATATATTATAATGAAGTTTTTTTTGACACATGCCATGCGAACAAAAAGTGAAATTCAATAATACTAAGAACAAGAATGTACTAATAATAAATTTAACTTAAATATTTTTATATTGCAGCAATAATGGAGAAAATGAGAGAGCGGTGGAAAGGTTTGTTAGCAGTGAGGAGGACAGACAGGCATGAAGTAGCGCAAAACCATTTTGAACATTTGTATAACGCTGTGTGTGTGTGTGTGTGTGTGTGTGTTTTTGAATGTGTATATATTATGTACAATGCAGCTTGTATTGCACATGTCGAGGGACAGAAAATCCATCAAAGTATACCCACACACATACAGACATGGTACATATGTAATGCTAGAGATAGAATG
Organism: Pygmarrhopalites habei; assembly: GCA_009870185.1. Classification (NCBI taxonomy): domain Eukaryota; kingdom Metazoa; phylum Arthropoda; class Collembola; order Symphypleona; family Arrhopalitidae; genus Pygmarrhopalites; species Pygmarrhopalites habei. The sequence goes on along the minus strand of WJFB01000352.1, from coordinate 12,399 downwards.
TTGAAAGAATTTATAACACATTAATATAATAAATATGGAATGCAACGAACACTCGACTTTCCAAGAATATGTTATTAGTTTCCTTTGTATCATTGATATAACACACACACACACACTCACTCACCAATTCTGAGTTGTGTTATGTTATATGGTACATAAGTGGTAGTAATGGTATATAGAAATGCAGTCACTTGTATTTTGTATATTTATTTTAAGCACGGACGACCGTGCTAAGCAGTCCTCTCGTCTTTGCTCATACTTTTCAAGTGTACCAAAAACGTAGGAGGGAGTAAAAGTTGGCTCCTACCTCTAACCTACAGAATATACAGAGAGAGAGAGGGAAGAGAGAAAGGGGGAGGAAGGAAAAGGATTGTACGTGTGTGTGTGTGAGTGAAAGTACAGAGTGGGAAAGAGAAAAGTTTTAATACATGTACAATGTCGCATGCAAGATAAAATCATTGTGGAACTGGTAACTTTCTAATGGGTAAAACAATAGCCATAAATCTCTATTTAAGCTCAAATATGCGTCAGTACATAAATACACACGGGGACTTTGGCTGGTAAGAAAGGTTTTCTGCTTGTTATCCTCCATCATTGTTTCGTACAACGTACACTGTCCGCCAAGAACCTAATGTACAACACACACTTGATAGAGAGACTGGCTTTCCCTTACATGTACGTAACATTCTAGAGTCAGAGTCACATGTATCCCTCATTTAACACCCCAAAGAGAAAGTCCTAAGGCTTGAGTTGACTTGTCTGCTTTGTGCTATGGGTATAAATACTTTGTCTTCTTCTCTCGTTCCTCACTCTTTGAAACGTATGCTCTCAACTGAGCTGTACTGTTGTAGAAGAATCAGATTTTCACATGGAAAATAATAGCCAACAGCCTCACTCTCAATGTTTATGTACATGGCTGTGTGTGTATGTGTTTCCAGGTGTTGATTACCATCCTTTATTTTATTTGGTGACCTGCGAGCGAGAGATCTTTATTAGGTTGGATAGGTATTCGTGTATGTATGAGTGTTTGTGCTATGCAGATCGGTGCAGAACATGACCATGGGATACACTAGTTATACGACCAAAAACCCAACTGGATGGACTGGACTACAACTTTTATCTACATCCATACGTTCCTCTCTTAACACCCGTCACTCTCTACAATCCACTATTTTCCTTCAACATCTGGAATGTTAGAACAAGAAGGGAGACGGAAATGCTCCTGTACAGATTACACATGTAATCTGTACTTTGCTCTCCCCTAAATTTCTCTCTCCCTCTCCCTCTCTTGTTTATGCATCAACATAAACTGGCATCATCTCATTTTCATTTGCTTTCTCCTCCTCTCTCTCTCTCGCATCCCATAATGTTCTGTACTTTAGTGTTTGGAAGCATTAGACAAAAGTTTAGTTAATGCATGGATCACACAACACAAAGAAAGAGAGGGGAAAGGTGAGGGGAGAAAGCTTTCCCCGCCCTGGTCACAGTCCAATTGGGAACCACGGGCGGGCAGGTAAAAGTGATTCAACTAATGACAGGAAGGAACTGAGTCCGTCATATTCCAACAACGAGCAATTATTAATCAAAATGGTTATGTTCCTACAATACAGAACAAAGTAAACACACACGTACCTAATACCGTAATTTACAAACTTTGTAAAGTCATTGTACTTTCTCCAAGTTCAACAAAATTTCTTTTTTTCACAAAAATGAAATTCCCATTCCAAAGGACTACAGGTAATTTTAAAAATCCTTTTCTGTCTGTTGTGTGTGAAATTTTTTTTGTTATCTTTATCAAAAATCCAATTTTAGATAAAGATGGTGAGGTGGGTTAATACCGGTAGTACACACAAAATTGAGAAAAGGAAAACGACGTGCTCGACTCCAATAATATTTACTTTTTTGTGCTTACTCTGATTGGGTGGCAAAAGACTTGATTTCCCTTGGTCGTATTTCAAGTTGAAGTGCACGAGTGGGCAAGTATATTATATTATAGTTTTTCCACCCTCTTGGTTCCTTAATCGTGGTTGTATCGTTGGTGGAGAGGAGAAGAGAAAGTACACTACCCTCATGAAGAGAGAGAGGGAGAGAAAATATTCCCTTATTTATACGAAAGGGAAAAAATGTCTACACGATCCCCGGAAAAGATGAGGATGTGTGTACAATCTGATACAAACTCACGTATCAGCTACGCATTCATTCGATTTATTTTTCGACAAGACATGAAATAAAAATCATGAATGTCCATTTGAGTGTCTATATATATCCATATGAGAGAGAGAGTGGAAGAGAGATAGAGTATGTTTACTTTCCCATGCGGACTTCCTGACTTTCTCTGGTTTTGACTGTTTTGAATGGTAAATATACTCCCATATTGAACAAGACGAAGGAGCGACAGGGAGTGAGAGATAATAAGCGGATACAGAGACTAACTGAGAGTAAACTAAAGAACCGAAGCGGGTGCACATTGCTTGTACATTGTCTGCCTCTCTTCCTCTCTCTCTCTCTCTCAGTTAGATCCAGATAGAACACACATTCATACAGTGAGAACACACACGACGTGTGTGTGTGTGTGTGTTTTTGTGGATGGATGGTGAAAGAGTCACAGCTATCGTTTGACGAAATCGGGAGAAGGAAAGATAGTGTGAGGAGGAGAGGGGGGCAAAGAAGAAGACAGATATATGATTACGTATGTAGAGTGAATTTGAGAGGATTGCCAGTGTGGATTTAATGTAGATACGTAGACAGTGTGGATAGAGAAGAGGGAGAGTTTCTGCACCGCCAGGGCATGTATTACCACACAGAGACCAGTCATGTAGGGTTGAGGATGGGAATCTTTCGTAATACGGAATTTTCGATCGGTATAACGCCCCTCCATGAGTTTTATGGTTCCTCTTTTACTCCAAACCCAGTACACGGTGTGTGTGTGTGTTTGTGTGTGTGTGTGGGAATATGGAATAATATGTAGATACATGAGCAAAGGGAATGGAGAAAGCGCGCAGCTTTCTTTGGAAAATTGGCAGACCGCCTGCTCGTAGGACGAGAAAGAGAAAGCAAGAGAGAAAGCGAGAGAGAGACTGAAAGTCTGGAGTATCTATCGAATGCAGGACTGCAGCGTGCCTCAGTCAGTTGTCACGCTCCTGCCGTGCTCTCTCATTTTGTATGCACACGGTACACACGGTTCCACACTGGACAAAGTACGAACAAAAGGATCAAGCACTGCGACAACGGAGAATGGTGACCAACCATGAGTTGACACTACATCATCATCCTCATCATCAGCATAAGCAGTATCATCATCATGTGAAGTTTTTCCCCACCACCACACTACTACCACCACCACTACCAAGACAGAGACTCCCGCCGCTCTCGGCTACTCCTACTCCCCCACCACTTCTTCTCATTTCCTTAGTTTGAGAAAAACGACCATGTTCAAAATTTTTTCTGCTCATCCGTCCACTCTTCTTTGGGGAATGGCATGAATAGGGTAAGAAGATCTATCGTCAACTCGTACATCTACATCCATTTTTTTCTTCTTCTCCTCCCCCACAAAAAATTTTGTCATCATTAAACAAACAGTTTTGGAAAAAAACAGATCAGGAAGGGAGGGATCTGTCTGTCGTCTTTGATTTTATTTTGACTTTGAGCTTTCTCCAGGCTACGGAGATGGGATCAATTTAAAACAATTTTTTTATGAGAAAAAAGATTAAAGGGATTTTTGAAATATGTATTTGTCTTCAACTTTCTATTTTCTCCTTTCTTCAATCTCCGTCGAGCGTTATGCAGATTAAAGAGAGAAAGTAGATGAAAATCTTTGAAATCTATGATCCAGATTTTTGCAACGGCTGTACAAAAAAAAATTTCAAAAAAAGTAGGAATTATTTTGTGTAAGATAGGATAGGGAGAAGAGTGAACGGAAAAGAGAGGATTTCGAAAAAAGAGTCAGTCGCTTATCTGAGTGAGTGAGTGTGTAGGAAGAATTTATATCGTTAGTATTCCAAGAATGTATGTAGAGATGTGCAGACTGCACTGCAATGAGCAGCCTGACTTTGAGAGAGAGAGAGAGGAAATGGAAAATCTGAACGCCTCAAGCAGGTTAATCCAGAAGAGATCCAGCTCACAACATGTACGGATGGGCCACACAGAGAGAGAGAGAGAGAGAAAAGAAAACAGAGGAAGTGAGTGTGTTGAGATGAAAAGTCTGAAGGGGGTTTGTGTGTGAGGGAAGAACTCAAAAAATAGAGAAATGGTCCAAATATTTACAAAAGTAATACAACCCTTTACGAAAACGAACCAACTTTCTCTTGTCCTCCTCCTCCTCTTCACTGTTTTTCCCCTGACTCCCCCAATCCCTTTTTTTTCTTTTTGTTTCCAGTCAAAGGAGATATTTCATCTGAAGAGAGAGATTACTTAAGAGCAAATACCCATCGATTTTCCTTGGTTCCTTTCACTAGACCGCTTTGGGAATCGATTCCCATGCACTTTTAACGAAGGACTTTGGCTTTATTGTGCCGAAAATGGTCATAAAGATCGAGCCTTGATGTTTTCTCCTTGTGCCTTTGTGTGTGTGTGTGCATGTGTGTGGGGTTCGCCCCTCCACGTATTTCCCAAAAAGAAAAAGAAGAAGACTTTTTTTTCTAGTGTAGACACTCTGTGTGTGTGTTATTGTGGAGTGTTGTCGTGTTGTGTGTAGTTCGGGTGAGTGTTTGTGCCCAAGACAAACGTTCCTCTTCTTAACTCTTGTCTTCTTGGCTGCCTTCAGGGTGTCATACTTAACGGTCGTCGAGTAGCTCGTATTTCCTCTCACACACACTGCATGCATACGAGATGACCTCGTCCCCCCACAAACACAGACACACACACAACATGGACACACACATTCACTCACTCCTCAGTACACATTTATTTACTACCCCTACTATTCTATTCTAAAAACTCTTTAGAGGATGGGGTCTCGATATAAAGAGACACCTTCACTCGTTCCATTCTGACTTCTTCAAAGTGGAATAGGGGAGTCAGAGAAGGAGAAAGTTGTCGCTTCTTGATCGTGTTGTCATATAAAGAGAGAGAGAGGGAGAAAGCGAGTAACCCTTATTTTATTCAGAAAAATGTCTTGGGTAACTTGCATGGGCTGTATCGCAATGGCTGAATATATGATTTACAGTAGTGACGAGCAGTTGAAGAAATGGGCAAGAGAGATAGAGAAAGTGGGGGATAAAGAGAGGGATGGGACGGTAGTAGAATGTATGAGTAATTTTTTGGGAGCTGGAAAATTACCTTTGTGAATCTTCTCTCTTTTCTTTCTTTGTATGTTTAGAGGAGGAGGAGAGAGTGTGTCGACTGTTTGGCTATGCACATTTAAAGAATGGAGAGTCAAGGCAGACAGCACACACAATACAAGATACCAAACATTTCATAAGATAGAAAGCCTGTGCAAACTTTACTTATCGGATTAGCAGAGAAAGAGGAGAAGGAGGAATAGTCAAAGGAAGGAAGGAGAGAAAGACAGACTCCGTGCAAACAGAGAACAAAATCAGACAGACAGATAGGCACCGGCACATGCACACACACACATGGAGAGAGAGAGATAGGAGGATTTCTCTGAGGTCTTTTACTCAAAATCCAATACAAGGTATTAGCTACAAATATATCATTCACGTGTATATGTAAACTCCCATTTGGACGCAGTACAATCACTTTACTCCCCTTAAATACCCCTGCCTCCCTGTACTCCCTTTCTCTCACTTTCTCTCAACTCACATCAACATTGGGCAGTATTTCATTTTGTGAGATTCCATGTTGATGGAAAGTCAGAGAAAAATACAGTGTGTGTGTACGTGTGTGTTGTGTAGGTTGTGTGTCTGTGAGCTGAATGGGTGAGCTGTGTGGCTTGTTTTCTTTTTCTTTCTTCCCTCCCCTCCCATTAGTCTCAACTCTTCTCTTAGCATTATCTTTCCTGGGTTTAATGGGCACAGTTGTACTAAATTCAAGTATGCATAAATAATCATGTATAATAGGTACAAGGAGGATAAACAGAGAGAGAGGAATCTTGTGTATGACTTCAACCGTGTATTGATTCACTTGACACCAAGAACACCGAAACTTGAGCTCTAGCTTTCTCATTTATGTTGTATACACAGTGTTGTGTGTCTAGCCGTATACACACATTGTATTTATGCATATATATGTTATGTATGTCCATATTTGTATGGTAGATTATACCAAGAATGTGTAGAGGACGCATTGGCTGCAGAAATGGAGAAAAGAGGGCTTTGAATACTTTGTACATTACTAAAATATATTAGGTGTATACTGTATACATATGTTGGAGAAAGAGAGAGAGAGAGGGGGGAGAAAGTCTAAGCTCCATTTCTCGACTTGAAAAATAAGGCCATTGGACCGTGCATGCATTTCCTTACTAAACACACACAGGCTATCCCTTACAATATGATGGTGAAAGCAGAGCCGCATGTACGGTCGGTCCATACATGCATATGTAGTATGTATACTTTCTCTCTTTGTGGAGTCTCTCTGCGTTCTTTTTTAAACATTCCATAGGACTACTTACCATTCCTCTACATAATGTTTATACATGCACACAAGCCAAAATACTGGTACTGTAGTAAGATCGCTAAAGATATAATGGGAGGACGGGTAGAAATTGTAGTGTAAAAATGTCTTGCGTCTTCCTGGTCCCTCTCTCTCTCCCTCTCTTCTCTTCCTCACTCTTGCACTCTCACTTTCTCTCCAAGCGTGTGCATGTGTGTGTGTGAAACCATAATACAAAACGTACAGCCAAATTGCTCAGTCCTCCTCCTTCCCTCTCTCCACTCTCTGCAGTCAACAACAAACAACAACATTCTTTATAACAACTTACGAGGAGGGAGAGATAAAGGAGGACTTTCATGTTGTACTTTCAATTTTTTAAAGCTTTGATACATGAAATAATTTTTTACGCGTCCACTTCCTCCCATGTTCAACTATAAGTGGTTCGTAATGTTTTCACGAGGACAAGGGTGCAAGAACAAGGAATGAGAAGGAGGACAGTGCATGAATGAGAGACTCACTTTAGAGTTAGAGAGAGAGAAAGAAATGACTGTGGGAGGTTGGAAAAAAATGAATTTGAACAATATAAGTTTTGAAGGGAAATAATATTTTTGCTCTCTTGTTCATAGTTACACAGGCGACAAAATAGTCTGTCGTCTTATCTGCACTTCTCTCTACGTATGTATAGATCATGAACCATATTGTCTAGAACATTTTATGTGGAGAACACTGTCTAAGAAGAGAGTCCAGGTTTTTGGAACAAAAGAGAAAGCTGGCTTTTACAATGGTTAAGCACACAAGGATCCAGTGAAGGGTATGGAGAAGGAGGGGAAGAAAAAATTCAAGGTAGGATAGGCATGGGACGAACGATATGGAGGAACGTATATCTTAAACTCCCCAGACTGTGAGCTTGGCTTTGGGGGAAAAATAACTTTCTTTTATCCCCCTTCACCTCCCCTCTTACACTTTTTTCTTTATTTTCATTGTAAAGTTGAGTTGAGTAATTTGCCCGTTTCCCCCCAATCCCCACGGATGGAAAGTGGAATGCAAATTTTCAAATCTAACGAGGAATGGATGTGCACGGCATATTTTATTTTTTGCACTCTTACATCCCACATTTCTCTCTCTCTCTCTTCCTACTGCCCGATCTTTCATCCGTCCACTTCTCTCTCTCCTCTGACCGACTCTGGAGAATTTTAGTTTTTATGAGAGCTCAGGACCCACATACACGCCACAGACAGACAGAGAGAAACAATGGAGAAAGTGGAGAAAAAGGGTCGGAGCACTTTCTTCTTTTGTGTGTAAGATTCTTCTGTTGCTCCTTCTTGCGTAATTTGATAAACTTTTGAACAAGTTTAATACGTCCTCGTTTGCTTCCAACAATACTCGGGAACGTTTTTCCCCCTCCTTGATACGCCAAGGAATCATCTTAATTTGATGCATAAGCTTACCTTTATTTGGCATTAAGATCTTTTTACTGTACATTGTATTCCGCTTCAAGGCTTTCTCCTCTCTCCCTTCTTCACTTTCTCTTCTTTCTCTCACTCTCTCCTTCATTCTTATTGCTCTCTGTCCCCGAGTCTTCCTCTTTTCAACTCTGTGTGGTGTCTTCATCTTTACCTCAAGAGGAGAAAGTTATATTCGAGCCCTGCCAATGAGTTCAAATACTTTCTTAACCTCTACCACCCGCCTTCCTCCACATCATCTCTCTTCTATTCCTTCTTATCCTTCTTTCTCCTCCTCTCAACTTTTTACGAGAAAAGCGTTGAGAGTAAAATCCAGTTTCTTCATCTTTTCAACTAGACGCTGTAAGACATTTTTTGTGGAGCGTATAAAAAGTGTTTCTGTGAAATCTCAAGTGGGTCACACGCTCATAGTTTCCTCATAAAATGAAAGGTGCTCTTCCCTCTTTCCCTGTCCCTCCCTCTCCTCCCCACTCTTCTATGAGGCTAAAGTAAATAATACTAACCTTTTTTCCCCTCTACTACACACACACACATTTTCTTTGCCTATGCAATTCAGCGGTTGTAAGTTTCCTCCTTCTCTTTCTACTCTACCGACTCTCTCTCTACTCTCTCTCTCTTTCTCTCTGTACATTACATTTATGTTTATGTGGAAAGGCAGGGAATAAGAATAAATTGTAGATCATGGCACAACATTGATGGCCCCACTTATTCAGACGCATTGCCCGCAGCCTCCGCTATCAACCTCCTCAATATATGGATGTACATGCCGTGTAAATTGTTGGAGGGTTCATGAAATGTCCAAATGCAATTGATTAGGAGAAGAAATAAAATGATCCGCCAGTCTATTTTATATATTTTTGATGTACTGACCATCTTTTGAAGCTTTATGCTCGGTCTGTCTGTGTGTGTGTGTGGTAGTTTTTGAATTGTGAATTCAATGCACAGTACCAGTCATCATTCAAGAAAAAGATGGTACATATGAGATTTGAGAGAGTTTTAAAAGTTTCTGCCCATTCATCCTTCAATTATGTCAGTCAAAAGATTCCCTCCTTCTCCTCTGAGAGGAATGAGAAAGAAGGGAAGAGAGAAAATTAAAATTGAGTCATTTTTATTTTATTTTTCAATTGAGAATGAGTGTTAGAAGTGTAAACTTGGGACTTAAAATATTCTGTGGATTCAAATGGAAGAAACCTGCCACTAAAAGTACATGGCAATTAGTCTGAAAAGTTTTTAAAAACTTAAATAATAAAGTTTGTGGTCAAATTAAACTGATACCAATGGTCCCCGAAAAAAGTTTCTTCTTGAGAACACACTCTATTTGCCACATGTGAAAATTAATCTTATTTTTTGAAACTTTTTATGGAAAAACTCTTAAAATGATTAATGACCTCCCATAAAACTTTGATATATTATACAGCATAATTATTTTTCATAGGACTACATACAATGAAGTGGAGAGCAATTTGGTACAATTTAAATAAATTTATTTGTGTTTCTTTCTCTTTTTCCATTTTACGGGTGTAAAGGTGCTGCCAGGGTTGTATGTTGGGAACTACCGGTGAGTACCGTCATATTCTTCTCATTTTGTTCCTCTCTCAAAATAATTTAATGTCGACGCTAAAACTTGACATTCAGCTTAATACGGCTTAATGTACATATAGATGTGCGACACGGGTGGATGGAAAATCTTTCAGGATTTGGACGAAATTTTATTTTCACTTTTTGTAAATGGGACAGAATATTTTTGCAATGATGGAAAATATATTCCATCGCATTGCCGTACGCATTGCTTTTAAACTATAGTAGAACTTTTCAGTAAACGAAAAATTTCCCACCCACGCGCTTTCGTCCTTACATGTATAACTGAATACGCGTGAAATCATATAAAATAGTAAATTTTTCCAATTGTTAAGGGATTCGAAAGATGCTGCTCAGCTCGAGAAGCACAAGATCAGTCACATAATTGCCATCCATGATGCGGCCCGGAGACTTCACTCAGTAAATTATTCACTTTTTTATTTTTCTGCTTTCTCCCCATTTCCCTCCCCCTCTTCTATAAATCTCTCCCAGTTAAGGGGATTACAATCATCCTCATAATGGGAATCTGCATCTTTTCCTCCCTCCACACTGTACAAATATACTCTCACACACACACATTTATTTTAGTACTGGTGGAGAGTAAATGGGGGTTAATATGGAACATAAATAATTCAGAGGGGGACAACGGCCCTTGTTATCAGCTAAACTTTCCCCTCCCTCTTGTTCCATTTTTTACGATCCTTGGTATTCACCACACACGGACACACATACACACACTACACACACAAGTCACACACCGCAGTGCAGTGAAGAGTCAATTTTTTGTTCCACACTTCTCAATATTCCAATATGACTGTGTGTATGTATGGATCGGTCGGGTTTACAAAGTAATATATCAAAAAAAATTTCGGCGTTGAAAAGAAAATGAAAGAGATAAAGGGAAGAAGGAGGGTATTTCACAAAAAATTGTACAAAGAAAATAAAATTTAGTGGAAGGCTCCATTCTTTTTTGTCTGGCTGGAACAGTTGGGGTGGGCTAAAGTCTGTTGAGTGATGGGTGGATAAAAAATTATATATGAGGTGGTGTGTACAGGGGAAGAAGTTCATTAGATCCTCCTGACCACCGCTGTCCTCTATTCTATTCCCACTACACAGCCACACAAAAGCGGAAATGAATGAGATGTCAATGGACGAGGGGCGTAGGGATGAGCACGAGAAGCGGAGGAGAAGAAAAAAAAGTGAAGCACACTTCAAGTGGCCATGTCCATTAGATGAGATAGAGACTAGTAAACTCCCATTGTGCATATACATGTTTGTGGATGGATATGGCCACCGCGGAAAATAAGGATATGCTACAGAGTAGCAGTGTACAATTTTGTGTTGTTCAAGTATGGAATGTGGGGGCCAAACTGGGTTATATGAATGGGTGTTTCAGGGTACAGTGGAAAGAGAGAGAGAGTTTATCAGAAAGTGAGGTTCGTGTGAGCGCGTGCATTGAATAGTAGGATCAGAAAACATACACACACGCACACACACACACATAATGTTGGTCGTTGGTCGACAAGACAAGTCTATCTGCAGCCTAGAACTCTCGTCCATTGCCTTTTTACAGGGGCACTACCACCAGTTCACAATGGAGAAAGTGAGAGAGAGAAAGCTGGGAAAAAAGTTTTCTTGACTAAACTCCCTTTCTCTTTGGTCTCTTTGTATATATGAAGAGGAGAGAAAATATATAGAGCTGGGATACACATTAGTTCATAACAGGAGAATCGCGTGTTGGATGGAAAAAACGTTACCTATGTATCGGCTATCAGCAATGCGTCATTCGGTCCGAGAGAGAAAGAGAGAGAGAGAGAGAGAAAGGAAGGGATGGATGGTGAGAGAGAGAACAAGTTTACTCACTCACACTTCCATTCTCTCTCGTCTCCTTTTTTCTGTGTTTACCTCTTCAATTTATTGAGAAAAATAATACGTTTCTAATCATTCCTATCCTCTATGCTCATTTCGGGGTTTCTATATCCAATCCCTTTTTATGATGGCTCAGATTACGGGGACTGAGACTCTTACTGTAACTCGAGATTTTCCTCTCTCTCTTTCTCTAACTTCCTTTCTCCCTCTCTCTCTCTCTGTATATATTTTCCTCGTCTATTTATTTCCCACACCTTGACCATACACAAGAGGAGAACAACAAGTTCCACGCTATTCTCCATTCCATTCCAATGCAAAGTAATGAAATCGACTCCCCAATTTCCCTCGCACAGTCATCCCACACACACACACACTGCAAATGCAATATAGAAAGATGGGATGTAAAATTCTAGTAGACATGGTAAAGTAAACAAAGGAGAAAATCCTTCTTACTCTCCACTACAACAAGTTTGTAAATTTACATGCAAATTTTTTAAAAGCATCTTGTGCTCAGTCAGGCTCCCCACACTTTTCCCTATTTCTTGCATGTAGTTTACAAAGTATAGAGAAAATTGGATCATGTAGACTTTAGGATATACGAAAGCTTTCCCTCGCATGTGTTTGTGTGTGTGTAGGTAAGTTTAGAGTGTGAACAAGTGCAATTTTAATGTAAAGGCGTCAACTAGAAATCAGAGTTGAGTAGTCAGCTCAGCTCACAAGCAAATCTTTACTAGTGGAAACGCCGGACCGACTTGAAAATTGGCATGGAGGTAGTCGAGGTAGTCGAGGGGCCCCGTTGCAAGAATCACCCCCCATATTAGGGCACATAATGCGATCCGCGGCCGCCAGGGGGCTCCGAACGCTAAAAAACGACCTTTTTTGCAAATTTAAATCTGCTGAATGTTGAGAGGGGGTGACTTGAGACACCCTCAGAAAGTTT
>WJFB01000351.1:0-70218 GCA_009870185.1 Pygmarrhopalites habei | reverse complement strand
TTCCCGACCGCTGCTCAGCCCCCCCCCCCCCTTCCCCCCGTCCCACTGACTTTTTAACAGAATTTTATTGACTATTTAGCATACACTCATGACGACACATGCTGAACAGAGAGTTTCCTTGTAGGTGGAGGATAAAAGTATGAATGGGAAAAGTCAAAGTTGTGACATTGAAACTATTGATCCATATTTATCATCCAGTTTCCAAGATAATTAAAAATAGAGAGAGAGAGATGGATTACAACATTTTCTTCAACAAGCATCTCTCTCTCTCTCTCTTATGCATTTATGCATGAGTCTTTTACATCCAAAACGATGTGTGATAACTGTTCATTGACTACACAAGCTAATACACGTACAATTATCCATTAACGCTGTTACACAGTGTGTACTACATGCACACTGCACACCATAATTTTTTCCCTCTCTTCTCCCAAAGCTCGTAAGAAGAAAAAGAAGAAGTGGACCTCTTCCTCTCCTCTTGGTTTTCATTTGTATTTTCTACTATTATTGAGAAACTTTGGAAGTGAAGGAGAGCGGGAAAATCAGGAGAAGTTCCTTGTCCCTAGTCCTCTTGTTACATGTGTTTGTGTATGTACTGTGTAGTTTTTGAGACTACCTGAGTTTTTGAACAAGAAAATTGAAATGGGTGTCATAAACTTTTGGAGGAGAAGAAAAATAAGAATGAGGAACCCAGCCACCTGTCTTGACCTGGCCTGGCAAAAGCAACGATCCACGTTTCACAAAAGGTGTATCCCTCTCTCCCTCTTCTCTCTCTCTCTCTTGTAACTTGTGAATGGGGCTATACCCACACACACACACTGTGGTGGTGCCCGGAGAACTTAAGGGAGAGAGAAGGTAATAGAGGAGACTCTTCAATCATGAGTAACATAATGCAAACAGATGGAACTTCTGGATGCAACCTCCACACACACACACTATCCCTTGTATTACACAGAGAGAGAGAGACGTTCCAAGATTTCTAAAAGAAAAACTACCGTCTTATCTTGTCAGACTTTCTGCTTCTTCTTTCTGTACTGCACCAAAAAAGGTATACCCACCATCCGAATGTGCAGCGAGAGTACATAAATATATACGTAGGTATCTTACATCTTTTTCTGGACGGCGGAAGAAGCTTCTCGGCTTTTTTTTCCAGTAGACAGCAGACTCGTTATGAAATTTTTTTTTTGCTCTGCTTCCCTCTCCTCTCGTCTTGCATCCCTCTCTCCCGTCTTGTGTCAAGCGGAAAAAGGAAGTATATCTGGTTGATGTCATGGAGGAATCCACATTGGTGACTTGAGAACTTGTAAAAGTGTATTCTTATGACTTCCCACTTGCTCAATTCTGCTCTACTACACACACACAGGGACTCCTCACAAGTGTGTGTGTGTGACTGTCTGACGAATGTTGTTCCTACTGCATATCTGCATATGTTGAGGTCGTCTGACTTTGTCTCCCCAGACTCAACACATGTTTCCAAATTATGTGTACTTTTATTGACACAATCCTATGTTACACCATCACCACCACCACTACTACTAGTGTATGTCACTGTGCGTGTGTGTCAGTGGGGAAGGGACAAAAAATTTTCAGATGAGTGAATGGAGGTTTGAATTATGGTTTTTATGAATTGATCACAATTAGGATTTTTAACAGTCGCAATATATGAGCAGTTGGCTGGAAATCTTGTGACCTACTCCACAGCAATGATATGATACACAATGTGTGGGTGGGGTGTTTGTGTGTCTGGGATTTTTGCACATGATGCACATTTTTAATGGATTTCCGTCGCTCTTTCCTCGCAGTGTGGAGTCTACACACACACACACACATGCAGTACTACAGTAGACTGGAGTAAGATGAGAAAGTGCTAATTAGAAACATCAGTCGTGTCTGGCCTGACCTATCTCAACAGGGTTAAGATAAAAAGAATGAGATATAGTTTCCGGATGCGGGATGTGTGTGTGTGTAAGGCAGTGGAGATAAATAGAGGGATGACAAGGAGGAGGATAGACGCCTATTTAAAGACTTGGATTTAAACCTGTTGATTACGCACACACACGTACACTATCCAGCTTGTACATTTATATGTATGTCTATACTAAATGTGGTCAACAGGTATATCAAATCTGAGAGTGTAAAGTTGAAAGACTGGATTTTGCTTCCGCTTCTCTTCTTCTTCCTCCTTCGCCTTCGAGAGGAAAAAAACTTTTCCCCAATATTTGATGAGAACATGTTCAATTACCATGATACTCTTTTCTCTTTCTTTTCCCTCTTTCAGTTGAAGAGAGTGAGTGTGTGAGTTTGTTGGGCCCTCACAATAAATGTAGAACCGAGGAAAATAGCGCCAAAAAGTTTATTTATCGACTAGTCCATTCAACCACGGGATGGGTGAGGAGGATCATCATCATACAATGTACATACTAATAATGATGTGGGGGAGACGGGACACCTTTTCTACTCCTTGTGTGTATGTGTGTGTGTTGTGTGTGCCTCTGTGCTGTGGACAAGGGAAGGCACAGTGTGAGTGTTTAAATTAAAGGTACTGACCTGGATTCACATCTGTACGGCCTATCTCGGCCCACAACACAGTACAAAGGTTTTGTACATACAACATTGGATATAAGGTTATAGAAAGGTAAGAAGGTCGTACTAGTGGCTAGGTAAACTATAGCTGTGTGGTTGTAATAAGGAAAAAGTTGGTAAGGAGAAGAGGCTGCTGCTTGTGCTCCTCCTGGATGGATGGGATAAGACGGAAGAGAAGAAAATAGCCCGCAGAAATGGTTTTTCTTCTCCTTCTCCTTCCACTACTCCTTGATGAATGAGGGTAGGTAGTTAGAAACTTGTTATGTATATCATCCTTCTGGTAACTAACAATAAGTATGTACTCAATATGCATGGAAATGGATGTGAGGCGAAGGATAGAGACAGACAAGATTAGCTCAAGAAACTGTGATTGAATAGAAAGAGGTCGTCGGGCCGGAAGTTGTTGCCTTGAATCCTATCCTAGGATACTACAACCGTGGCATGAAGATACCATGGAGTAAGTAGTAGACTTCCCTATTATCCTAAAAATTGTGTGTAAAAACCTGGGTAATCCATGGGCATTAAGACAGAACAGAGAGAGAGAGAGCATCTTTCATTTCCTGTGCACATTTTCTTACTCATTTTCCCGCGCAAACTTTCCTCTTTGTTTTTCTCTCTCTTCTCTCTCTCTCAACATAAGATTGTCCCTTATTTTCTCGACTCCTTTCTTTCCTATGGAAGAACCAGGATGGTGTCGATGGCCATCTTACCTTCAGATTCTATATTTCCCATCTGTCTCTCTCCCCCTCTCTCCCTGTGTGTGTGTGTCTGTCTGTCTGTGTCCGACGACGATGAGACCATATGCCTTCTGCTCTTCCCTGAGAAATCCCATTTTTTTAATATTATTACTATAATTGTGCCCTTATCAAACCTTTCCAAGAATAGTACTGTGAAACAGCATGAGAATAGTTCGTACGGATTTTTTAAAGTTGAGCAAAAATGGATTTTTTTGAGGGGAAAAAATTGATTTTTTAATAGTCTCTGTCAAGTCCAGTCTGTCTTTACAACCCATTAAGACTCTGTGGAACAAGAAAACGTTTAACAAATCTTTTAAGACTTTTCGATGGGAATACATGTAAAATACATGAGAGATAAAACAATACACATTTGTGTACATACAAGAAAAAAAAGTTTGTCGTAGTTATAAACCATGTGAATTTATTATGACTTTAAACGTTTTGTATGCACATTCAAGAACCAAAAAAAAAATGGTGTACTTAATTTACGAGCTAAAAACACTTGATGCAATTCTGAACTTTTTTTCTCTCTCCCTCTCCGCACACCATGGATTTCCTACTCACTAATTCTCAGAGAGAGAGAGGAATGTAGGGGAGGGTGAGAGCATCAAAAAAAAGTTTTGGAAAATGCAACAAGAGTTTTGTACTTGTCGCGACAGGGCATGGGAAATCTGGACCGATCAACATCGGCCGTCATGTAAATTTTTTAAACAAGTTTTTCCATCATACACACACACAACCCATATCATAGTTTATGTAGTGTAATTTTCCACTCACATGGTTGAACATCCATGAAAACGAAGGATCAACACAAACAAGCACACACACACACACACAACAGGACAATAACACAACTCGTCGCTTGCATTTTACTACCCCTTTTCAATGAGAAGCAGTTGAGAAGAAAATCTCATGTGTTCCTTCCACAGATTCCCCTCACATATTTCCTATGAACATAAGTAATATGTACAACAATGCGTGTGTATGGATTTCAGAAACCACGCTGCTACTCATCTGTTTGAAAGAATATCAATGTGAAAAAAAAACAATTGAAAAACCTGCCAAATGTACAACACATTCTCACTCACTCTGTGTGTCTGAGGCCTCGAGAGGCCTCAGAAGAATGTGCGAAGAAATTCAACAAAGCAACTTTGACTTTGTATGTATGCGTGTGTGTACATTTTTTTGCAGATTTTCCCTCATGCTCTCCATACATCATACATCTATAATCTATATGTATATGCTATATTGACAGCACATAGTAGAGGTATTCGTTAAAATTTTTAGTGTGTAGTGTATAGGGTTGACAGCTATGCAAACAAGTTAGTTTATTAACTTTTGTTCGTCTCCTCAACCCTTCTTCTCTCTTCTTTTC
The DNA here is from genome assembly GCA_009870185.1 of Pygmarrhopalites habei. Lineage (NCBI taxonomy): Eukaryota > Metazoa > Arthropoda > Collembola > Symphypleona > Arrhopalitidae > Pygmarrhopalites > Pygmarrhopalites habei. Next base: position 65,523 of record WJFB01000351.1, on the reverse strand, counting down.
ATCGTTCGCACCATAAAAAACCATTGTGGCTTTTTTGCGTTGTGCAATCATACGCAAACATTGTACTTGGCCGCATCTTTTTCCATCCATCCCTTGGAATTCTTTGTGAAGGGCTGTAGCCTGTATTACATGCTGTAGAGATTGGAGGAGAAGGAGGATTTTGATTTTTTCGACTGGTCATACTGTACTCTTTGTACACATGAATTTGGTCGAGATTGAAACGGAACATTTGCTACTACTACTACTACCACGATGAGTCTTATCAGTTGCTTCCGGCTCTGCAATTGAATAACATCAACTCTCTTCTTTGTTTTTGGGAGTGTCTTTGTTAGGACTGGGATGGAGGGAAAAGATTTGTGGAATATTTCCTCATCTTTTCTATGGATTGTGAGTACTGAAAAAGAAGATCATGATGTTAATTAATATTTAAATATGATATGACTCATTTTTACAGAGCGATGGAGTGAGTGTGACACATTCGTTTGCATGAATGGAGAGTCACCAGCTGGTGGGCAAATGACATGAGAAATGTCAGACGTGTACATGGATAGTAGTAAATAGTAAAAATACATCATTGTGGCCTTGTGATGACGATGAGATTCTGACGACGATCAAGTTGAAATGTTTGTAAACAACAGCTTCACTCACACTCACTCTTTGTATTCCAATCAAACGATTTTTTTGCACACGCCACGTCAACCAATATACATTTTTTAAAAAAAGTGGCTCAAGTAGTCCACACCGTTTGAGCATATGACAATAAATGTGCATCCAATAAATATCTATCAATTCCACCTGACCTACTAAAAGGAGTAAATAATAATAAAAAAATTTTACGACAAGTTCCAGGGAACAAGGGGAGTATTATAGTAGAGTAGAGCACACACAACTCTTTATCATAATTCTGGGTAGAGTTTACAAATCTGTTTTCTGTTGTCATTCCTCAAACCACAACTACGAACGAGAACGACGACGACAATAACAACAAATAATCTAGTGACAAATATTCTCCTACATTACCACTGTGTAGTCATTGTTCAAAGAAAAAAAAGTTATTTATAACTAAACTATGCAGCATAAAAACGAGTAGCTATTTTATTCCTCTGTTGAGCTACTGAGAACTATAAAACAATGAGGAATGCACACACAAGCATTTTAAGAATCGAAAAAAATTGTTTGACTTTCTAAGTGTACATCATCATAAGATTTACTCGGGACAAATAATTTTTACAAAATTGTCTGACGTTCCTTTCTCTGCTGACCAATCCAAAGTGTCCAGCACAGGACAAAAGAGATTCCTTCATAATAATAATTTTTTTTATTAGTTACCACATTAACAAAAGCAAAAAGTACACACAAATACACATTATATTGAGCAATCAAATGACTCTTCAATACCTTTCACACGGTTCCATTACAAATCATTTGCATAAGTGTGTGGCTATGTATATGCATGGTAGAGACCCCCCATTTATGATTGTAGAGAGTGAGTGTGTGTGTGTGTGTGTCTCGCCTGACCTCAGCTTCAACATCTGCTGTTACTGCTGTACATTTAGCATTATGTAATTTCTCAACTACTTCAAATGACAAATAGAATCCAGTGTGATGATGATGACTGCTCAGATATCGTTTTATTTATTCATACAGTAATAATTCCACATTTTGTGTGAGTGTGTGACCATTAAAAGGTATTTTAGGTGTCATGTGGGCAAGTAAACCAAGTAGCTGTCATTCTCTGTATCTCTCTTTCCCTTGTCTATCTGTCAGTATCTCTCTCTCTTGCTGAGGATTCATTTGGTCATTCTGAAAGGAGAAAGAGGGGATTTTTATAGTGCTCCTAGTGTTAGTCAAACCAAGTTCAAATATTGGTAGTGTAAAGAAAACATTGATTCAAGAGTCAACAGAGAGTCAGTCCAAGCGTGAGTTCATGACTTGATTCATTCAGATGATAATTAAATGTAAATAATTTGAGTTTTGAAGTGTAAGAGTGTAGGAAATACACGAACAATATTTACATGGTGCGTCAATCGTTTTTTTCTTCCCCAGCCACAAAATTCAATGTATACACTCATAAAGACACACACGAGCACACAGAGAGAGAGAGAGAGAGAGAGAGAAAGAGGGTTGGCTCTGACTGAGTGGAAATTTATGTTCCTCTCGGAGAAAATGATGATATTAAACTATGCAGTGTATAATATATTATTTGTTTTAGTCATGAACTGGGCAGATGATTCACAATGGAACTCAATTGTTCAGTAATTACAGTAGCAGTAGCCACAAGGGAATTCATGCAGAGATCACCCGAACTCTGGAGAAAAGGATTATTAAGAAAAATCTGAGACTAGGATCGCTCCGACTTATAACGGACAACACACAAACAAGTCTTCAAAAAATATATCCATCCACCAAGTCACCCGTCTGTATTACATTGTATCCGCCTGAATTAGTTCATTCCCCATCCCTCCTAATATTTTTGTTTAGACGCTAATAGGTGAGACGAGTGGAATAAGAATGGGGAAAATCCGTTGAGAGAAAGGGCTACCTGACTACACACTACACACACACACACACTTCAAGGAATTAAAGAATAAATTCTCATCTCCAACAAGAGAAAGAGAGAAGAGAGGGAGGAGAAAAAAAAGTAGTTCAGAATCAGATAATGAACAAAAGAGTAAAGTAGCAAAAGGGGGAAGATCATGAGTTTGAAATGAATTATTAAAAATTTGGTTGATGGCACATTTTCTTTTTTTATACTTAACCTATGTGTATGTGTATATATGTACTCCTGTGTAAACCAGGGGGATGTGTTCTCCTTCATTTGGATCCTGTGAGCCCACTCAAATCGAATCATGGTCATTATAAGCATCAGGGGCTTTTATAAATTTATCACCTAACCCTTTTTTCTTCATTTTCTGCTGGTTCCTTCCATCTCTCTCCTCTCTCTCTCCACACACACAAGCCACAACTTTGAGGCACCCCCACATATATTATTAATACTGTACATTATTTTTCAGAGTCCTTTAGCTATCTGCCGAGAGGAGGAGAGGGGGGTTGGTAATATTATGCGTATAAGTACTCTCTGCGGGCCCTTCCCTCTTTCTGTCCCTCTATCTCCTTCATTTATACAGATATACCAGGAGAGAATGATGTACACAGAGATAAATAGAAAAGAGACGGTGGCTGTGTGTGTGATTGAGGAAGATTTGGGAAAGGTAAGACTAAGGAGGGAGATTATAAGGGTAGTTCTTGGTGATGGTGGTACAGAGAGAGATGTGTGTGTTGTGTGGGTATTACAGGGATAATGTGGATGGTGGTAAAATAGGGAATGAGAGGGAATGAGAGGGAGAGAAGTCGAAGACATGATTTGGGCAAAGTGGAAACGTGAGCAGGTAGTCAGAAGTGCGTAGTCCGGTAGCTGAAAGGAATAACCTTTTACAAAGCAAAAACTGATTAGAAAACACAGGGGAATAAATTACGTACACATCCATGCTTATTCATTTCACTCCAGCTCATTGCTCATTATACAAATTTATATACTTTCATTACAACAGTTCTCCTTCCTCCCTCTCGGTAGTCAGCACGACATATGCTATATATATACATCTATTATATTCTGTCGAGGAAGATAGGTTCTATCCCAACAGAAAAGAGAAGAGACCATCTTTTTCCACTTGATTTAAGTAAAGAAGATGCATTCAAAAACTGGATTCGAGCACACATGGGTAGTACTACTACAAGTACAGTGAAGACACTCTGGACTTCCAGCAAGAAGCAGTACAGAAGCTCAAAATACACAATCAAACCAAAAGGCTCTAATGTGTTATGTACACAAAATGAAGTAGACATGGATGTACACTTGTATATTAAAATCCTCTTTCTCTCTACTTCTGGTTGGAGGATCACATTGAGTATCCAGTAGCTCTGGTCATGTACCTCTGTAGATATAAATAAGCATGTTATTTCAAAATAAGAAAATATATGTGACTTATATTGTACACACACACTCCCCGTGTCCCTCCACGTCCTATACATGTTTTTTGGAGGGTGAGTATCTCTTGTTTGCTTGTATGTAGTTAGTAAGTAACTAAAAATCTCATCCCTCTCTGTGTCTACACTCCACACTTGGTCGTACCAGAGGATCATGAGGGGAAAAAATGTTGAACAGAAAAATGAACTTATCAGTAAAGAGGGAGAAAAGAGGATAGTATGAGAGTAATAACAATAGCCAGCGATAAATAACAAATGAAACCGTACACCTTGGAAGAAGAGGAGGAGGAGGAAGAAAAGAGGAGAACAAGGTTGATTTGAGGGATGAGAGTAAATTTAATATTTAATTTCATCTCCGCGCACAGTAGCTCCTTCCCTTTGTCCTATATCTTGTTTATTGTGAGTCTTATTGCTCTTCATAGTCTAAAAGAGAGAGAAAAGTTATAATTACAATGCATAGACCTTACAGATAGTCAACCCATAAATCTGTTCAACTGTGTTTTTCCTTGTTACCCAGCCACCCTTCTTCTCATCCAACTTGGAATCGAGATAAAAAAAATTTCTAAATCACTTGTTTTTTTTCATGTAAAATTCATTAGTCTAAAATATAAGTAGACTTTTCTCCTTGTTCTTCCCAAGAATATTGTCTACTTTGTTCTCTTTGAGACACAAAGAAGAGTCAAGAGAGGGGAAAATTTTAATCAAAACAAATTGTATCTCATTTCTTTCCTTCATTAAAACACACACCCAGTATTTTATTTTATTACAAAAAAGTAAAAAGAAATATTGTGAAATTTGTTAATTTTCTTTTCCATCAATGTAGTCAAAGGGAAGAGGAAGAGAAAGGAAAAATTACAAACACACACACACCCACACACACAGGAACAAAGTTGATTGGATGAGGAAAAGGAGGACTGAGCTAGAAAAGAAAAGGTGTGAAATAAAAGTGGAATCATGGGACACGATGACCGACATGGTAGTCCAGTGTGTGTGTGTGTGCCACATAAAATTATACCTACCTACATAGTTTGTCTTTGTCCACACCATGCTGGAGCTTCCATGCTGGAAGAGATGAAAAGGTGGGTAGTACAGGTACACAGGACAGAGAAGGGGGGAAGAGACCCGGGGAGATGAGATGTACATACAGTCTGGAACGTCCAGGATGATGAAAGACGATTGTGATTTTCATCCCCTTCTTCTTTTTATCTGTGTGTGGATGTGGAAACCATGGTTTTTGGTGTTACCACCTGAGACAATGTCTATTTTGGTTGTGTACAAATAATATGGAGGAGGGAGAAAGGCACGACCACCACATCTGGGTCTTAATGGGACAAAAGAGAGTAATAATGTCGTGACACACGAGCTTATGTGAGTGGCTTTTTGGAAGCTCAATTCTTCTCTCTTGCTCTTTCTCTGTTATTACCATCTTATTAAATACGTGAATCTAGTCTCTCTCTCTTTCGTACTACCGTACACTGGAAGAGTTAGTTGGATCATTGTCCATGGATTTCCTATTTACTCTATCCGCTGGATAATTATAATCCCATCTGAGTTCCTTAACCGCTTTTTCATTCGGACTACAATGTGTGTGTGTGTGTGGTTGTGGACGGGCTTCAATAATCATCCTGACTTTCTAGACCAGACTAGTCTCAACCAACACAGGAGTACACAATGCCTATATATAACTACACAGCCAGTTTCAACTCGTCTTCAATGTAAAGCAACACAATGAAACCAAATGAGCACCCCACACAAACACACACACAGCGAGCCTTTATGATTATAATTTTTGCTCCAGCCCTATTGTTAAATTTCACAATTTTTTACAATTATTATGGTGAACTGAGGGAGGAAAAGGCAGTACTGTTCAAAGATGAGAGTAGAGGCTGGAAAGATGATTGGAGGAAGATCATTCCCGAGTTTTACACTACCAGCATACAAATTGTACTGGACATTTACTTAAGGGATGTACTGTGTGCGTTTATAGTGTAGATAGTCAAAAGTCGTGAAAATGTTGTTGTAGACTACAGACAGTCAGAGCCGTATTTACAGTGTCGGGGAGAAGCGGTGTCTTTCTCAATTCGATGCATAATTAGGGAATTTAAGTGCCGACAATAGGGGGAACAGACAACAGACTGGCTCCAGTTTCTTGTTCTTGTTGTCGAATATCCGCGATAACTGCTTTGGTACACAAAGAAGAGATGGACTGTACACAAAAAAAAAGAAAAGTTAAAAAACTTGAATCTCCCGACTACTCTATCTTTCTTTCTCTCTCCATATGTATAATAAACGGAATCTACAACATCGAGTTGATAATCCGCCGATGGAAAGTCTTAATCAAAGTTTTTGAGAACCAGGGGCGTCAACCAGCCAACATAAAGAAAGAATTGTCAATGCTTGTTCTCTCTCGCACTCACTCTTTCTGAGGTGAATACAAATCTGGAGAATCTATCGCTTCCTCGATAGACTGGACAAAGTACATGAAGAAAAAATGGTGTACATTTTATATTCTGTTGGAAACACCCATGAAAATAAAGTAGACTTGCTCCTTGAGAAACTTTTTCCCTTGGAATGTTAAGTAATGTACGGGGAAGGGAGGAAAAATTCACAGAGACTAATGAGACTATGTCGTGGTGCATCTTGTTTTCATTATTATGCACCATGAGAAGACTGAACACATATGATGATGTAGGAAAGGCACACACACAGGCACACACACACTCACCCACTCTCATAAAACGCTAATGTGGTTCTGGACTAGGTTTCTGAACTCTTGCCGGCATGATAAATTGAGACTGTCCTCGTGATGGAGCATGAGAAAAAAAGGACAAATGTGATCAAAGATTTAAAAGTCGGCATTAAAAGGAAGGATTCAGCATTTTGATATGGATTATATAACCTACATTGTACCTGTACCATTAATATGTAGTGTGGTGTGCGTGCTTGTATGTGTGCCTGCTGGAAGGGAAAAGGGCTCTCTCATTTCCTCAAAAATATTTCTCCACGTCACACACACACCACACACATTTTGTGTATGTGAGGATGTGGAAGAGATGAGGCTCTAGAATTATTAACGATGCCGAGAATCTCAGTCACCCCAGACTCACCTCAATGGCCACAAGAATCTTTAAATCTCTCCTCCTCCTCCTCTTCTTCTGTGTCCCAATCTCCTTGTCTCGACGTCAACACCGGCTTTCCACTTGATCTGACCCCCTTTGTTAAGAGGTATTTAATAATCATCAAAAATGTGTAGAATGTCCACAGAACACCCTCATCATGAAAAATCTCTTTCTCTCCCACATTTTTTCCGACTGGGAAAATGGAACAATGTCCAGAATAATAATGCAGACATGAAGGATTATGTTGGGTTACTTCTAGCATATGTGTGTCTTTCTCTGGATCTTGATTTTCATCTCAGTTGACCGACTGAAGATTTAAAATAAAAATCAATTGTAGATTTTAGAGTTAATCAATCGTTATTGAAAATATTTTAAATATTCTTTTCAAAAATGAATTAATTTGTGTACATAATTTACTCATTGCTCTAAAAATTATAGCGAAATATTTTGATTTTGTGGAAGGAAGAAGGAGGATTCTTTTTTTTCTCACGTCTTGTCTCCCATTTGTCGGTCTTCGCCAGAGAGATTGAATCCAGAAATCTGGCCCAGCTTTATAACAAATTTTGAGAGAGAGAGAGAAGAAAGACGGACGGACGCTTTGACTCGAGTGAACTCTTTTTTATGATACTTTTTTTAAAGCTGCCCGTTTCCAACAGAGTCCATCATTGGGCTCCCACCGTGCCTACACATTTTTGATGAAGACGATCGAAAAGATAATAATTCACAATGAAGATCCCGTGCATGGTCAGACACAGATAGACTGGAGAGGAAGAGAGAGAGAGAGGAAGATAGAGATAGGGAGACTTGACTTTTCCCTTCTTTCATAAACTTGTCTTGAAAAGAATCCTTCCAGCTAAAAATTTGTCTTTTTTATCTACTCCACACAGACACACGGCTGCTGCTGCTGATGCTGAGATTGAGAGAGATTGAACTTCAGACTGAGAGAGAGAGAGAACTATGGGCTCAAAAGATTTCTTTACTATTTATCTGTACAAAACACACACACACACATTGTAGGTACAGGAGTGCGTGTGGTTACTTTTTTAAATCTTATAATAATGAAAACTATCTTCCACATGTGCGTCTCATCCCTTAATGCCTTCAACTGTAGGCAGTCAGCAATTTATAAAAGTTTTAAATATCATAGCACACCTGCACATACCTACATGCCTTCTCCTTCTACAATATATCCACATACAGAGTCAAATTGTAGTTTTTCGTGCATGAGTCGTCCAATTTTCCCTCTCAGGCTCAATAGAGCAGAATGCAATTCGAGAGAGAGAGACAGCATCAACATAAATTCAAGCAGCATTTTTTCCTCATCATCCTCCTCCTCTCCAGGTTAATATGTATAACCCACATCCACACTCCACATTCTTTATGTTTATGCACACACAAACAGTATTTTCCATTTTTTTGAGGATCGTGATGAGCATTGTGTGTGTGTGTGTTCAAGATGTAGCAGTTTTTAAGGAATCAAAAAAGAACAAGGAACGTTGTGTCCATGTGTACACGCAATCCAAGAGGCAAAGAACAGCCTCAGAGAAATAATATAAGTTAGTCGGCCTTTTCCTCTCCTCCTCCTCCTGTGTCTTGTGTGTGTGCAAGAGAGAGTGTGTGTTGAATCTGGAAAAGTATGCAGAGGGTGGAATGCAGCTGATATAAAATTCCAATGGCAACTCCCTTATTATTCACTGAAAATGTTGACAGACATCCATAATGAATATAAACAAGGGAAAGAACAAGACGAAGGAGAATGGAAAAAAAGTTAGGATCACGCATTCTTTCTTTCTCTCTCTTTCTGATCTCTTGAAGGATATGTTTGTAAATAATTGTAACTGTTTTTGTTTCCTATTTTACCATCATTGCACACAAATACTCCCTCAAAAAAGACTTTTCATGGTGGCACAAACTCACACACACACAGAACCGAAAACTTCTTGTGCACCTCCTCAATAAAGTCGGCATTTCAATGAATATCAACCACAAGAAAAGATTCTCTCCTCCAAGTCTCTCTCTCTTTAAATTTGATAAGAAAGGAGACTCCTGGCACATGGCTCTCCCTCCCTCTCCCTCCACATACAATCTTCAACAATATGTTCAGTACAATACACAGTTTCTTGATCCTCCAGTAAAAAGTGGGGGACTTGTTGTCCGTTGAATTCAACGGATAAACCATGTACGTTGGAGGCCCTTATTTCTTTTCTCCTCTCTCTCTCTCTCTTTCTCCTCTTACAAATACAAGAGACGGTGGAGAGGGGAGGAAAAATGTCTCGGCAACAAGTCACATACACACGATATAATATTATATAATATGAAGGAGGAGGGGTGGATAATAGGATGCAAGGAATTTTTTGAGGGAATGAAAACAGTGTTGCATAAGGCACATGCCTTGTCTTGAATAGAATGATTTGTATCAACAGGTGTTATTTGATTTCGACTGATTGTGTGGGAGCGTGTGATAGTATTATTTGCAGGCGAAATCGGTAAAAAAACGAAGAAATTCGAAGCAGGTGGTTTACTCCCCCTCCTCCTTCTCCTCCTCTCCATATCCCTTATACTACATACATACCAAGTACCAGTATAAGGGTCTCTCAGATATACCCGTCAGACGTTTCTCCCTAACCCTAGTCACATCATAATGATCCAGTCTGACGATGGAACAGACATTATGCACTCCGCTTCACTGCAAGGGCCTTACTCACAGTCTGTGTGTCCGTTTGTGTTTGTGTGTCTGGGTCTGTGTGTAGTACGCGCGTGTGTGTGAGTGCGTGTATGGGAAGGGAAAAAAGGGCTGGTGCGTTTACTCATTGCAGTACGGTGGTGAGGCTGGATTTACAAATGGAAATAGTAGAAATTGTCTGGTGTACTTAGAATGAGGATGACTCAAACGTACAATACACACACACACCAGAAAGAGAGAATACAAGGTTACACTAACCTATATAAGTTACCTGAGAGAGAGAGAGAGAGCGAGTGTGTGTACAAGTTGAGATAGCGGCTCAGTTGTTTTCTATTTTGTATGGCATGTGCCAAGGAAAATACAAATCAGTTTTTGTGAGGAAAGATCCATGTGGGAACATCCATGTCTACTACTACACACACAGTATCCCAATGTCCATTTACTCCCCACCCCGAAAATGTCTACTTGTTTTTCCACAGTCTGTCCGACATTCGGCGACACAGACAAGACAAACACAGAGTTGGGTAGTGTACCAGTGGTGGTGGAATACATGTAGTAATTTGTGTAAGAGACGAGATTTCTTGTGTCTGTCAGAAATTTCTAGCTTTTTTTAAAAAAAATGTGTAAAGATTTTCATCCTTTGTTTTACCCCTTATCTCTAGGCACTTCTTCAGGTCTAGGTACTTGTGTCATGATTTACCATCAAATTTTTTTAACATCATCAAGATCTTGAGAAAAATCGTAGTCAGGGCCCTTGGCTCAGGAGATTTCAAAGTGTCATTAAAATCCTCAATCTCATAACATAAAACATCAGGAGATCAAAAGCGAGAGAGAGAGAGATGCAAATTAAAAATTCTATTTTGAAAAACAAAACTGGATATTTCTGTCTCACATTTTCCCTTCAAAAAAACTTATTTTCATTAGAGTCTAAGTTAACAACACAAAAAGGGATGAATTTGAAAAAAGGTTAGCTACACATAAGCATAATAAAGGAATCACTGAGGACCCTTCAAAAAAATTCCACATTGAAAAATTCTCCCTCGCATCATCTACATACATATTAAACAATAATGCACACATGCCCCAAGTCTGCCCAAGATTAAGGAGAAGGGAGTAAAAGGAGGAGGAGGGAAGAAAAAGAGAGAGAAATAGATGTCAAGAGGTCACACTCCCTTCATTAAATTGACAAGAAAGTAAAGGGGTCGTAAGTCTGGATGTGGAGGTGGGTGTGTGTATGTGTGCATTGTCCGTTGTAAAAATGACGTTTTCTCTCTCTCTCTTGTGTAGTTTATGTAATTATGTACATCTCATATCTTGGAAGGAAAGTGAGAGAGAGATGCAGATGGTTTGTTGTGCGTCGAGATAGTCTAGATGGGATGGATGTTGCCGAAGAGTGGTCCACAACCTTGGAATAGAACAAGAGTGGAGGTGATGGAACACAATTGGCTCTTTAAGGTGCTGTTCACCTGGTCCAAACACATACACACACAGTCTCTCTCTCTCCTTCACACACACACACTCACTCACTAGTTGGTTTCAAGAAGAAGAAAAAAATCCATCGCCTCTAGCCATAAATCCTTTTAAAACTGGCCGTTGGTGCTCTTCATGTGAAATCGAATCGTTGTTCGTTCTTCTTGGCTCGAGTTGAAGGTGAAGGTAGAATTACTTTCAGAAAAAAAAACCTCTTCGCTTCTCTCCTCACAATCACCAGCCCTCTTACTCTAATACCCTCATACCCATACAGTTGCTGCAGTTACGACTACGAGACACATCATGCACACATCTTTTTTTATCTCCCTCCTTCTCTCTCTCTCGTCTTGTATAATCATTATACTTACATGCTCCAAGCTACTCCAACCATTATTATACATGTCTTGTGTATAAATACACATTTACGTATACCCAACTCTCCAGTTTTTGACCATCCCTCCCATATACATGTATATGCATAAGTGAAGAGTACATCCAGAGGTTGTACGCATCCGTGTACACGGTCGTCGGTTGTAAGGTACCTCGCAAGAAATACTACACACAAACACACAGAGAGTACGCAGATGAGGGGAAGGAGAAGATTTAAATCTGTGATGGACTTTTCTCAAACATTTTAAAGTGAGGAGTAGTAGTGAGGGGGAGAGAGTGTGTGTGTGTGTGTGTGTGTGTGTGTAGTGTATAGACAACAACGTTAAAGTCGTTCGAGTGCACTAACTTCATCTCTCCTCCTCCTTCCCCTCCCCCTCTCCCACTCTCCTTCCCCCTTGAAGAGACGTCCTGCATCATTTTTAATGTCCACATATACAAACTCTCCATACTCTCTCTCTCTCCAGACACACAGACCTCAACTTTATCCAAGCTGAGGCTGAGAGACGAGGGAGAAAAAAATACTCCCGTCTAGCTCACCACCATCCTCGTACATACATGATTGGTCTTATGTATATTGTGGATGTACGTTGTTCTTCTTCTCCTCATCTCTCTCTCTCTTCTTTCTTGTGCAAGAAAAACAGGGTTCTACGTTCTAACGATTCTGCCCACTTCTATCATTAATTCTCCTTGAGTATATACAACCAAGTACAAACAAACAGCACAAGGAACGTTTTTTTTCTTTCTCCACTCTTCTCTCTCTCTGTCTTAACTCTCAACGCTTTATTGTAACTCTTTAAACTTGTCGTGCATTTGAATTTATGTATGAGCTTCGGATGCAATGTCCCTTTTTCTAAACATAATATTGTACTACTGCTACTACTACACACAGAGATAGTGTGTGTAGAGTATGTACACATAAGTTGACTTGCTCTTTACACTATCTGACACTATGTACATGAGAGAGAGAGAAGATACCAGTCAAAATCATCATCACTATCATCCAACGTTATTTTTCTCACACAAACACACACCTCGATTGAGAAAAAAACTCCACTTTAAATCCCACAAAGCTACTTTACCTATCTAAAAAAGAATTTTTCTTTGTTTTTATCTTGTCACCCATAAACTTTTTTCTTCCTTTCTTCTTTACTCGTATACGAGAAAGTCTTTATCCTCCAACATACACACGCACAGTCACACACACACACGAATAGTCACAATCATACACAAAGACAGAAATGCATTGGCTCTCATCATCAAAATCTGCATGTGCATATTTGCACAGGAGAGAGGAGGAAAATTGTACAAATATTACAATTCACAAAGTGCAATCCTCGTAAAAATGAGTCTTACAATTTTATGTTGCTATATTTATACCCTTCATTTCTCTCTCTCTGTGAATATGAGAGTCTTCATTTTACATGCAACCTCACGCCATCCATTTTGTCAGGAATAATAAAAGGGACTGAGAGTTTAGAGTATATTAGTGTGTAATAATATTTTTATTTCTATTTGCATCCTCCTTGAACATGTAGTTGAATTTCCTCCTTCCATATTAACGTACATCATTTTCCTCCTGATTTTGAAATAGATTTGTAAACTTTGAGCATGTAAATACGAAGGTAGAGAGGGGGACACACTTGAAATCCTGTGGAGATAGGCTGGAGTTTGTATCAGAAATGTTGTAAACTCCAGAATATAGATTAGTATGAGCTGACTTTGCAAAAAAATATTATAATCATCAAATAAATATTATATAATATGTTTGGTGAAATGACTGCTGCACTTTCTGCATGTGTTTGATGCTCTCAAATGCACCAAAACTTACAACCTCGTGCACACACATTCACACACACACACACACACGAAAAGAGAGTTCCAAAGATTAAATAAAATGCTGACGAGGACAAACAGAGTTATGAAAAAAATCAACTACTTTCCTAACCTACCAACTAAACATCCAGCTGATTTATAGACTGTTTTATGACTCCACGCTACGCTAGGAGAACTGCAGTAAACTTTACACTAACTATAATAATAATATAACTGTTACGATATGAAGTTACGCCTCTCTCTTTTCCTTCGGTCGGTTGTAAAGCTGTTGACAGAGACGAGAGTACATAAATATATATATGAGACGGGAATTATGATTTTAAAATTTCCAATTTTTTTCCCTTTCTATTCTTCTCTCTCCCTCTCTCTCTTTCTTCCTTTTTATCCTTTTTGGAAGAAGGATCCAGAGTTTGTGTGTGTTTGTGCAATGTTGCAGCATTTCAAATGAAGAATAGACTGACAAGTTTTATACTTTTCAAAAATTAGGTTGACCATATCTGCGCATTACAATGGAAATTTGTAAGGAACACATAATTTTTGTAAATTTATTACCCATTTTTAATATTAAGCAACAAACATTGAATATTGTCTTCACACACACACAAATACACTTTGTTCTTTCCTACGTATAGTCAACATGTATACCTGTAACAAACATGATGAAAGTCTCGTGAAAAGATCATAAAATATGCGCTGAAAGATGGAAAAAGCCATACACAGTGCGTGTTATTGTGCAGTCAAGTCATACGGGTTGGAGAAATTTTTTTTTTGGAACATTTTTATCACAATTTTCCACATTCCATGTACAGAATGTACCGTAAAAAATTTTGATGGACCTTCCCTTTCTTTCCCAATATTTGTATCATTTCTACTGACATGCCATGGTTGTGAAGAAATTTAGTCCTTTGTCTCCAGAGAGAAGTTGAGTAAGAAAAAAGATAAAAGAAGTAGTTTTGTAACCTGGGTCATATTATAAAATTTACTATGTGTTAGCCTGGTCATGATTTACACATTTTACGGTCTTGTCAGGCTACATAAAAATTTACAAGAAATTTTCTCGAACGCTTGGGCTTGCCATTCATTATTGCATCTTGGAGAGAGAACGAGAGAGAGAGGAAGAGAGCCATCCTTAAAGTTATTACATACTTTTTGGACATTTAGGAATGTGGCACATGTTGAGAATTGAGAATAGTTAAATTTTTTCACAAGACTTTGTGAAACCGGCACCGGCAACCATACCACATGTACTAGTCATGTTATTTCTCTCTCTCTCTCTCTCTCTAAAAGATGATGATTATGAGAGCAGCAGGAAAAGTAGAAATATGTCTAAAACGCAAGGAGTGCAACCATGGAAAAATCAACAGATGAGGCTACATGAGGTGCCCCTCACATGATGGGATAACTCGGATACCTATTCATAATTTTGTATATGTGTACTAGTCAGGATACGCAGGATTTTGATACAACAACACAACCTTATTATCCGTGTGTTGTGTTTGTGTGTTTTATCATACGTAGGGAATACTGAGCAAGAGTCAGGTGCATAATATATCCTGATGGTTGGGAAAATGTGTTCATAGAGAGTTGGAAGTGCGTAAAAAGGATGTAAACGTGATGAAATGGAAAGAGGAAAGAATATGTACATGCTGGATACACACACACATGGAGAGATAGAGAGATGATGATGATGGAGAGCAGGTTTGCTGAAGATTCTTTGTCTGTGTGTGATTGAGAGGTAAGTAACCTGAGGATGGGCATGGTGGCAATGTACCATCATCCTTGATCTTCAGCGTATATACAGAGAAAAATACAGCGTAGAGAATAGAGTGTAGTAGAGTAGTGTAGTAGGGGGGAAGCCTCCAGGTTTTATCCACCACCAGCCACAATTTACAATCATTTCTTTCAGGATAAACAAGTGCAGGGGTCTATGAAAGGAGTTGCTGTGCTCCGTGCTACGTGTATGTTGTATGTGTAGAGAAGAGGTGAGTTAAATACTAAAAAAGATTTAAATAAAAAAGGAAAGGGGAGGAGGGAGGAGGAGAGGAAAAAAGAATTCAAAAGAGAATCGGAGGAAAACAAAAAATGATGCTCATCGTGAATTCGCCAAGGCCAACTTGAATCATTCTCTCATTCTCTCCAGGCAAACCAAATGCTCCCATCTCTCACTCACACACACACACACTCTCTCTCTATTGTAAACTGTCCTTCGTAGGTATATACGTTCAATCAAAAATTATTACGTTAAAGTATTTGCCGTCTTTAGAAAAGACCGACTACTACATTCACATTATAACTGAGATGCAGATGAATGATATTGTAAGGTACGCACATTCACACACACACAAGCTTTCTTCTGTAGGATACCCTCGGATTGTGTGTGTGTGTGAATAAAAATTAGTATTATATGTAGAGGAGAAGAAGACGGGGATGTTTTTGCTCTTTTCAAGATATTCCAAAAGAGTTTTAGTCAACAGCAGCTGCCAAATACTTACAAACCATTAATGCTAATACCTACTCTTCGTCGTGGTTCCATGTGTGTGTGTTCTGTGACTCTGGATTATCCTCATCATCATCGTAAACCGTGTGTGTGTGTGTTCAGATAGGGATGAGAATATGTGGCGAAAAAAACATACACCTTTCCATCATCTCTTCTTACATTTGTACAAAAGGAGGAGGTGTAAAAAAAGGGGGATTTCTTGGTCTGCCAATTTTCTTGGCACTTGGTATATATACTCACAACGTTTTGGGAAGGACTGACATGACATTTGCGTACACTGTGTTACTCATACTGTGGGATTATGTTCTTATTTTTTTTGTTGAAATAGTCTTCTTCTTGTACCTTTTTAGTCCAGTGATGCAGAGCGACAAGAGTACAATTAACTCGTGAAAATCCAGGAGCCACAGTGATTCACGGTTTTTTTGTCAGAGTTGTGTGTGCGAATCATTCTTTTACTACTGCTGCTTCTGTTGTGAGTCAACAGTCAGCAGGAATTCTTTCTCTCAAATTACAGAGAGTGTTGTGATTCACAATTTGTGAAGCGTCATAAACTCCCATGTTGTACTTTTGTGACGTTTTTCTCTTCCAGGAAATTTTTCCTTTCCCTTTCAGAACTCAAGTCTCTTTCATACATAAATATTTTCCATTGTCCTACACACGAATATGAGGTCCTATTCAGATGTTTTTAATATGGCAAAGTTGGCAATATTTGGCCAAAAATTGGTCAGACGGTAAATGACTGAAACTGACTTGGCTGCTGGAATTAATTTTTTCCCTTTATTCTATAACAATTCTATTATCCAAAATTTGAACAAAAATTTCAATACACACCTCGTGAATATTTACAGACATTCCGATGGCTCAGCAGTGGTGACTGGATAAATTTAAAGCAAATATTTTCCCCCTCGTCCATATTTTCCACACACCTTTCACCATTACAAGTTGATTAATTAAGTTTAAATTGATATTGGGGATCATGGAGGACGAGAATGAGGTATACATCAGTAATTGGCTCCATAAAATAGTAACAGTTCATCGGTTACGCATTGTGACGCAATATAAATAGAGGAAATACATAGTTACGATCCTGTATGCACATCAAGATAAAAATTCTACAACATAAATAATTAAATGGCGGTTCATTCCTCTCTCCTCGTTTGTACGAGGAATTTAAATGCCCATCATGGATAGACACGACGACGCTGGAGTTGATATCATCAAGTGTGTGTGTATATGATACAAACCAATAAGCATACTTGTCAATCAAGTGGGTTGCTCAATATATAATACTACTACTACGTATAGAGTGTTGAGGCAAACTGTACAAAAATTTTATGTAGGAAATGTGCGGCCGTTGCCAATTCGTGTGGTTGTATGAAAAATAGAAAAATTTTTAGGGGGAAAATACCTTTAGTAATTTTCCCCCACTCCACTCTACTAGATACATTCGTGGTTTATGTGGCTGTTGTTCTACACAAGTATATTTTGAATTCATACGACTAATTTTTCATCTTTATATCCTTGCCCATCATATATGATTGCACGTATTATTTTGGGTGTAGAATATTTTTGTGGTATTTAAAAAACACACTACATACTTCGAGCGGAGAATTCACTGCTCCATTGATGTGATGTCTCTTTAAACCCATTTTGCTCCAAAATATTTTAAAAGCAATTCCACACACATTTCCTACAATCAACTCCAAATGTTATTATGATTGTTCGTACACACATGCGGCAGTGAGTTGATCCATTATATGTACATCTTGTAAATGTAGATAGAGTCTATTCATTCCCATTCTTTGTTATGTCAACCTTGTTATATATGGTAAGACAGTATCATTTTTTTGCCAATACATGATCTTGTAAGCTGAACAGTTTTATCCAGCAACAACAGCACTCTTCTCTTTTGTGTAAATAATAGTAATAAAATGACACTTGTGATGATTTCTGTTTAGTCAAGGCTGTGTCGTTCCGTATTTTAATACTTATAATAGCATCAACTTGGTACAACCTATACTAGTTACCTATGTACATCAAAAAATGGCCATTGATCCGGCCATAATTTTGCTCTAAATTGTACACTACACACACTCTCTATCTCTTGCTCTTACATTTCATCCTCGTACATACAAACATGTGATGGAGGAGGGAGGGGGATTCTATAATTAATTCGTTTGTAAAAATTGACAAACAAACGTGTAGAGTGTACTATGTACTCTGCTACTACAGATTCCTCCTCTTCTTCAACTCACATAATATTATTCCACGCCTCTATTTGTGGTTGTGGATGTGAGTGTTTCAATAATATTATCTGTTTAAAGGGTGTATTAATTGCACACACAGGCGCACACACATAGGGTAATTCAATCTATTTGCACATTCTCGTCCGGCTACACTATGATGAGATTCATAATATATTATTTCTCTCTCTCTCCAAGGTTCAAAAACCCTCAAATGAGAGTCATACACAATGATGATGATGAACACAGAGTTTTACAGTTACAGTCAGTCCTCACACTTGACTGGAGTGAATACTATTATTGTGGAGCATTGAATTGCCAATCCATATTGTGTGTTTGTGTTGTGTACAGGAAGAGAGATGATTATTTCCCGATGAACAATCGTAATTAAATAACAATCCCATAAAGGGTTTCATTTGAAGCTAACATGGATCAGATGATGCCTGCTGTTGTGAGTGTTTCTTCTCTCTCTCTACTTGTTGATTATCTGGAGTGATAAAGATTTGTGGTGCATTTCAACCGGTCCTCCTCTGATCCCATTCCGCCAAGGGCTGAGAGAAAAAAAACAAAATAGCAAAGCAAAAATCTCATATGACTTCATATTATATTCAATTTCAAAGTGTTCGTCATAAATTACTATTTTTTTGTAGGGCTTGTTGGGATGTGGATGGATATGTATATCCATCATTTTTAAATGAGCGTGTGTATGGATCTATCTACAAGCTGTTATCTCTTTCTCTCTTTTTTTTGCATGATCCATTCTCATGTCTTGATCCTCTTTATCCTTCATTTAACGAAATCAAAGCATTCTACTGCTGCTGCTGCTGCTGGAGTGAGAAGAAGTAGAAGAAAAAAACAAGATAATGTATAAGTATAAGTATGTACAGTAGTTAGGAGAGGATTAAGCTTCAATATAAATTTTAAAAAATCTGTCACAGCCTAAAGCTCTGCGAGTCAACTAGTTTGATTTTCAATAGTTCTTGTTCATCATCATCACATGCACAATTACGTGATATATAATAAATCTCAAATTCTTTGTTGTGTCTATCCAGGAGTCTTCAAGTTTTGACAGTTGAGTTTAAAAGTCATAATTGTGGTTTGAGCTTAATACTCATCAGAAAATGGTCTTGTTTGTCTACATACTAATTTGATATTCATGGTCATTAAGCATCTCGTCTTTTACTCTTTACAAACAACCCCCCTTCAGGGTACTTTAACAAGGACTCGGACAGAGAATGAAAGTCAATTTTGACTAACCAACAAGAACAAGAAAGGAGGAGTAGACAAAGGATTTTTTAAATTTTCCTCATTTTTTTCTGTCTTTTCAACTCATTGTGCTGGACTTCCTTTCCATTTTATGTTATGTAATTTTGTGGAAGGAATTTATAGTCCATGCTGAAATTTGTCTGGTGACTAACGTACATTAAAAAGACAATAAAACAGAGTCTGGACATACAAAACATTTATGTTTTTTGTTTTTATTTAACTCGTAATTAAAAATTAACGTTGTCCAAAAACACAGTCTGATTCTCATTTTGCATATCAACACCAAATCCAGACAACATTTAAAATGATGAAGTATTCTGCATTTCCGAAAAACTTACAAGCACCTAACATGCATGCATATTCAAAAGAAGTAAAAATTATGAGGATTACAAAAATTACAAAACATCTCATGCATTGCATTGAATTTATGAGCTGAAAAAGATTTTGCATTTCAGCTTCAGTTTCTCCTAAAGTGTTTATGGGTCTGTGGACTGTCAGAGGAGTGAGTGAGAGTGTTGTATATGAAAAGGGTCAATCGTTTCATGTTAACTCGTGTACATTAACCCTGAGCTGTATTAAAAATAAATAAGGACAAAAAAATTGATATACAACCTACTAAAAAAAAGTTTAAATCTCACAGTCAATATACAGAGAAGGAAGAAAATCAGTAATTTGACTTTAAGGAGTAAGACCACTCATCTCCCATCTTGGAAATAATTTGGTTGCACACACAGTCCAAATAATCTTCCACCAAAAAAATGTAATCTTGTCAAATGTTAGTTTATATACTGGTAACATTTATCCCTATAAATCATCCATCGTCTCTCTGTCTAACAGAATCAAAGTGTGTGTGTCAGAGAGTGAAGGAGGGATAATACCATTTCTCTCTATATATACACATTTAATTAAATAGGATGTGTGTGTGTGTGTGTGATTCCTCGAACCACATGACAATTTAAAACACCCATCCATGTTATCATAGTAGTAGTTGTATATTGGTCCAAAATACATGGTATTCATAGTAAACTGTGTTTGTGGACGATAAAGTTCAAAAAAAATAATATTTCCTCCATTTTGAATCCACTTGTTGTGGATTCAGAGAATATAATAATTATTTTACTCGTCACAAACAACCAACCTACTACCAAGTTACTACTACAAAGTTACTACTACACACACACACATGAAACTTTATCGAGTATTTATTTATATTTTTTCCCCAATGTATAACTTTGCTCTGTGTTTGCGTGTGTGTGGGTACTGAAATACAATCATGAGATAGTGTTGTAGCACACACACACAAACTGTGCGATGCTGATGAGGAATGAGTCAAAGAACTATGATTTGTTTCTAATCAGAGGAAATGCTTTATTAAATGGTTGTCACTCCATGTACACATTTGAGCACAACTCAATCATGACAGAAAAACAGAGTAGAAAAAGACAAGGAGAGATATCAAACGCACACATAACGTTTAGAGAGAGAGAGAGAGGAGGGAGGCAACTCGTATTCCATTTTTAATACTCAAATAAATGGAAGTAATGTAAATAATAATAAAAATTAGCATAATATGTTCATTTACCTCGACTCAGATTAAACTCCTCTTAAAGTGAAAAGGAAAGAGAATTGAGATTGGAAAGGGTGTTTTTCTTAAAAATGGAAAAAATTGTATTTTGACAGTGTACAATTTCGTTTACTGTAGTTAGAAATTAAAAAAATGTAATGGAAATGTTTTTTTCCTGTATGTAGCATGACTTACAGTCCTCAACTGTCACGAGTCTGTGCATGTAAGTGTAAGTATATATATATACAGTCAATGACAGTTGTACTATTGCTCAACTCTACTCTCTAGTATAGAAGGATAATATTAGAAAAAAATGTATTTTAACCTCAGTCCCTCTTCCACTCCTCTCCAACTAAATATTATATTGTGCTCACATCAAATAAGAAATTGCAAACCAGGAACTATAATAGTACATAGTACTACAGAGTGAGAGAGAGGTTGAAGTAATCAGGAGGAAGAAGTATTCTGAGAGTGTGTGCTTACGTATGTATGTGTGTATTAAAGCATTTGCCTTTATTTGTATTTATCGCAATACAAAACTGCAAAATCAATGTTTGAAAATAAAAATCCAACTCTACAGTAAGTATGCGTCTTGCCTTGGTTGAGTACAGATACATGTACATGCCATGCTATATATGAAAAAAAATGTTTTGATCACTCTCTGTACAAAGGGGCGTTGAAGCAAATAAAAACCCTGATAAAAAAGTGACATAAACATTTTAGCATAATGCACTATAAACTATCTATTTCGTCCTCTCGTATGATGACACTTGTTTGAGGAAACCCATATCGTCCTAGTTCTCCAGCTCTTCTCTACACACACACACATAGATAGAGTGGGGTGTACGTAATGCGTAGTTTTAATAAAATCTATTTGTACAAGTACAAACTTGCTTTCGATACTAAGCTGAGCTGCTGCTGGTCATGTACTCGAAATGCTTTCGCTTATTTGGGTCATTCGCCCTATTCAATCCTTGTACTACAATAGTACTATGTAATAAAGGAGGAGGAACAATATTTTTAGTGCTGACAAACTAAATAACAGCTCGTCATCCTTTGTGTATCTATTCCAGTACACACACACACTCACTCTGTACTCTCTCAACTCCCATATCCATCCAATCAAAGTCCACACACACACACACAGTTTTAACTCTCCTGCAAAAATTGCATTATGTATTTATCTGCTCCATGTAAATAAAAGGAACTCTAAAATATATTCTACACACCCGCACTCAGCGAGAAAGAAAGAGAGAAAGGAAATGGCTGCCAAAACTAAAATGGCAAAAGAATTTGATTACATTGAAAAGAAAATTGTGGATGAATATACATGGTCAGTCCATTTAAAATGTAAATATTTCCAAGCTATTCTCTTTCAACTGGAGCTCCGTTATAAATGTGCAAACAAGCAAAAAAAGAACTCCTTTTTTTCTTCTTCTTCTTGTTGCTGTGTGCGTGCTTCTAATGTAATTCCTCTCTCTCTCTCTCCATCCAGTTCTCCAAGATGTACATAATAATTTAAAAAACAGTGTGCAGTAATCATGCAGTTACCTTCAAATGACACACACACATGCTGGCACATGGTCTGTTGCCTTCGACAACAAAGAAAATCGGTTGTTCTCCCCCCATCCACCTCCTCATGCTCAACTTAATTATTGTTGAAGCGAGAGAGAGAGGCTGATGACACACAGAATAGCTCTTGACTCAATAATATCCTTTACATGCAACTAGAGTAAGTAATAGTACTCCTATGTACAAATAGGGAAAAAAGTCGTGGACCCACCATACCGTCTACAGTTCTCTGTGTAGAATTGTGTCAGTTTAATGTGATAACATTTCAGGTCACTTGAACCATTCACTCATCATCAGCTAGTAAATAGTAATACGATTGTCATTCTCCATTCCGTTTTTTATTATCAGAGAGAGACAATAATAAATATATGCTATATACGGGAGTACACCGACAGATTATCAAAATGATTTAGAATGTAACAGAAAAAGGAGAATATTGACAATTCATAGTATATAGCATGGATTTGTAAGGTTGTACTTTTATTGTCAAAATAAAGGTATTAAGCTCATAGAAATAATCCAGCCCTCCAATGAACACATGCAATGTTGGTATTTTTGAAACCAAAGTTGTGGAAGAAAAATAAGGGAAAGTCATTTAATTGACCTGCATGTGTTTATCCTTTGGGGGACGACGACTACGAGGAGGACGTGGAGGAGTACAAGAAAATAATGAAAAATGTGTTGTAAACCGTTCAGAATCACATCCACAGTAATCTTGGACTAAAAGTTGTAAGTGAGAATTTAGACAAACGGATTGCATTTCAATCATTTAAAAAGTTGAAAAAAGAATTTAAAGATCAAATTTACTCCTCTACCCCACTACTTATACACAAACATACACACACTTGTATTAGAAAGGCTAATAGGGTCTAGGAGGAGGAGGAGGATGGTGTGTGTGTAAAAGAGAAAAAAGGTACTCGGAATACTAAACAGACGACGGAGAAACTAAAGAGGGGAGGGGGGAAAAGTGGTGTAAAATTCGACACTGGCCCTTGCCCTGTCAAGATTTTATTTCTTCACGATGACTTATTATATGCAGATGGTGATTGCAACGAAAACTTTTACGACTCCCAATTCCTCTTTCTTTCCTTCCTTCCTTTTCTTCTTCCCAACAGAACAAACTCTCTCTGGACACAAGAAAAAGTTTAACCTGGAAGAGACGTACGGCAGGGATATTTGGTAGACTGCTTGTCGCCTTGGAAAATTTTTACAACTGTATAGATGCATGTTTGTATGTGTATGTGTGTGTGTACCCATGGCCTCTCCGATTACTCAGTTTCATCATACCCCTCCCCTCCCAGCAGCATCATTCCAGTGTGTAGGTATGCAATGAACACTGCAGCGGACAAACACTGGAGGAACAACTCCTCTCTCTCTCTCTCAAGCCAAGTCTCTGTCTAAAAAGAGTAAGTACGTCACTGGGGATCTCAGGGTCCCTCTCTCAGCCCTTCCCAACATGAGCAACCCTTGTTTGTTGGTCATTCCCAATGCCAGGTATGAAGAAACGAACACGGCAGACAATGAGACTCCATTACATTATTCTTCGTCTATTTCTCTCTCTCCGGCCCAACCCATTACACATTACCTTTAGCACCTTCCAGTATAACAACAACAACAACAAGGAAAATCCGTCACAGCACCCCCACTGGAGACTCTCGGAATAATCTCAAATAAACTATATCTCCCTTCATCATCAGCTCCAGCAGGTAGGTAGGTGGATGGATACACAATGTGTGTGTTTGAAGGGGCATCCATTTTCACCCCGCATTTCTCCGCTCAGCTATGCTCAATTAAAATTCATCTCCTATGCTTTTTTATATATGCAGCAAACCCCATTTCTCCTTCTTTTACTTATGCTGTATAATGTATAGTATGCACAAAGAAATTGAATGGAATTTGAAAGGAATAAATTTTTAAATCCACCTGTTGTTATATATATTTCTTATAAGTTCGTAAATTTATTTGCATTTTTATTTTCATTTCAATTATTTCAATATCTATCATCATGTTTTATGACCTATTAGAAGCGTATAACCAGAAATATACTTTGTAAGAACTATTTGGTACATTATTTTATATTGTTTTTATAAGCTAAAGAATTTGTAAGTTGAGGAATCATAATTAATTTTTTCTTTAAAAAAACTTCATCTTCATTCCAAAACAGGGTCTCCACAACATTTTTCCGCAACCAAGAGCAAAAAACAACAACAAAATTGACTACCGTATACAACAACGTAAACTTAAAATTATAAATGATGATGAAACTTTGATCAAACCAGAACATTTGAACGACTATTGTTATACAAACTAAAAACAATTACAATTTTATATTTTCTCCCTAAACATTTTATTATATTAGTACATAATAATAACAAATTGTGTCATTATTTTCAATATAAGGTTATGAGCTCACATTTCCATCAAGCTACAAAGTTTTTCGAGTCTAAAAAGGCATCTTAAGACTCATGAGATGATGTTACCACATTTTTTTGTTTGTTTTTTTTTTGTAGATAATTTGAGATCACCAATGTACGTAGGCTTTTGAAATAAATATATAAATAATTATAATAATAAATTAAGTTACTTTATAATGAGAATAAAAACTTAGCGAATTGTACGCTTAGTTTCAATTAGCAGTATAATATATACCTTCATGTAATTAACAAATAAAGGATAAAATGAGTAATATAACAATAATAATGCAACCTTTGATTTTTTTGGAACTAAAACTTAGTTTGTGCAAACAAAAAAATTGTCAATTAAACAAATGTTTTTTTTGGATAGTTAATAAATAAAATTAAAATATTATTATGTGTAATATCGACGACTTCTACGAAGATTCTTATGACAATTTTTAAAAAACAAACTTTTTGGTGAATATGAAAAAAATTAGTAAATCATAATAATTGGTGTACTGTAAACTGGGTGGGTTTAAGTTATAAACTTTGCACTGATTCGGTCACATTTGGTAAATGCTCATAATTGCTCTGTAATGGTGTTCGATTCACAGTTTTTCCCTTTCTTTCGTTCTATTATTCTACTCGCTCATTCACCCACTCTTACAACAACAACAAAATCAAATTTAGGAATGTGTGTTGTTCTTTCCTTTAAATAATAAATACAATTTATAGTGTGTGTCGCCGTCTT
This sequence comes from Pygmarrhopalites habei, assembly GCA_009870185.1. Taxonomy (NCBI): domain Eukaryota; kingdom Metazoa; phylum Arthropoda; class Collembola; order Symphypleona; family Arrhopalitidae; genus Pygmarrhopalites; species Pygmarrhopalites habei. The sequence goes on along the minus strand of WJFB01000351.1, from coordinate 39,752 downwards.
TTCGTTGTTCTTTTACCGAATTTCCTATACTATACTCTCTATCTCTGTTCACTGCTTTAATCGTACATGCCATTGTTTGCAAGTGCTTACTTAAATCTATGTGTATTATATATATTCATATTTTATTTATATTATATTCCTGTCACCAATTATTAATAAAAACTTTATCTAGTTGTAACAATATTTTAATCTAATTGTATGCATATTATAGGTATATTAATGGAGCGAACCATAATGCGTCATCATAATTCAAGTACAATTATGTACGTAGACATTATAGTAAGGACACTTTGTTAATTTAAAAATATATTTATTTAAATGGACACAAAAGAAATTATATTACTCTCTATTGTTATAATTCATTTCATGTACCATGATTGATTAAAAATACAAGGAATTATTAGATACTATTGCAAGAAGATTGTGTGTAGTTACATTCTGACTAATCAAATTTGATTGAATTTTTTTCAAAATATTAGCTTATTCGTAAGGGCTAATATACCTTGCTGTAATTTGAAATATCTTTGCTTGTTTTAGTTTTTATCTTTACACAACTCTTCTAATAATATATTGATCCTAGAGCTTGTGACAGTAGTAAGCGTTACTACTGTCCCAAAAAATTGCTGTAAAATTATTTCAAGAATTTATTATGTGCTACAAACTCAATGTACACTATTACAATTCTAAAGACTAATCATTATAGAGGGATGGCTGAAAATTTTTTAATGCTTGTTGATCTGTACCGTATTTTTGACGCCAACTAGTAGGAAATAATATTTATTACATCTATTAATTATACTATTTAGTGGGTACTTAGTGTTGTTTTGCCATTTAACATGCAACATCCTAGATATCCTGACATTGTCATATAATCTTGTGACCTCCACTATGTAGCCGTATGATCAAATGATATTTTTATTGAAATTATTCAATTTTGTTTTTAAATAAAATTGAGAGAGAAATACAAGAGACACATATTAAGAATTTCAAATTCAAATTTAGACTGTCAACTGTGTTCATGTAAAAGGTATCAACTAGAAAGTATAGACAACTACTGTGTGTGTAGCGTGTGTGGGTATGATTTAGAACTGTCTGACTCTTTTAATGCAGTTGTGTCATTTTAGAACAGGGAAAGAAATTTTGTAGTGCGAGTTCTTTTTCTCCTCATTGAAATGAGCGAAGTCTGGTCATATATGGAATTAAATTTGTTGCTGCTATAATTTCACTGCAGAACGGAATCTTTCTTTAAAATGACGAATATAATTGATGTTGATTTGTTTCAAAAAAAATGTTAACGAATTTATTTTTGAATCTTTTTGTTGTAACTGTTATTCAGAAACGGTTTTATCTTGTATTTCGTCATTATCCATATTATATAGAACTACTGTCAACGAGTAGGTCAACATTCCGTTAAAAAGTTTCTAAAAATTGAGAACCTACTTGAAATGTTTATGAGACCAGTCACTTTGTACTTTAAGGATGATAGATCATACGTGTGTACTAATCTTTTCTGTGCTCACTACATACACAGGCACGTTTTTTACTACAAATACTTCATGTTTCTTGCTCCATTAGCATGTTTGTCACCTTTGTTAAAACCTTGCTTCTCTGTAGTACGGGACATCAGTACGTGTATTTTTTGCCGACAAGAGGCTTTGGCTATGATCATCATCATAACAAAAGTCATCCCTTGATACATACTGTGCAAACACAACTCACCTAAAATAAAATATATATCGTATTTTTAAAAATTGTTACACTTGCCAATCACTTTCTAAATTTCATTCTAACTCTGCTCTTTCATACAAATAAAAAAATCCTAATGACAGAATATCATTGTTAAAAAACACCAATTCTACCCATCCATTTTTGACAATCATAGAATTCGTTAATGAAAATTCGTATTATGTGAGTTATAATTTTAAAAATATAAAATGGTTTACATGACGAACTTGACATTCGACAACGATTTTCACATGAAGGAAGCAATCATTAATAAAAAATGATAGGGCGGAAACAGTCCACATTTGCAGAAAGAAAGAGAAAAAAATCTAATAATAATAATATTAGAAACCACATATCAAAGGCTCACTCGACACTCCTCCACAGCTTTTACCCAAGTATACCTCTGAATATAACAAGCGTAACAAAATAATAATAATAATACGAGGACTGAAAAACTAAAACGATATACATATAACGCCTAACTACTTAAAGCTTTTCATAGACAGTCCGTTGTCAATGTGCAACATTTGACGCCGTCCTGTATACTACTTTTTCATTTCAAACCTTAACCAAAAAGCAGCCGTCGATGCCTCACTCACATCACACACATACACCTGACCTCTCTTCTTTCCTATAACATAACGGTCCACATACACAATACAAAAATAATATTTTCCCCTTCAATATGACATTCCTTTACTGCTTTACTTGGAAAATATGAGACATAGCAACTATACTTTGTAGGTGTAGTATATATCTTTTCTTTTAATAGCTTCTGGTCAACTACTACGGAAATGATATAGACCGCGTTTCTGATAAATAGTTTATTTGAAAAATTATTCCTCCTAAAGCGGGCCTCAATATTACAATAATTATTCACTTGATGCTGTTAAAATGGCACAAAAAAATTCTAGTAAAGGTTACAATAAAAAAAATCTTGTACTAAATTTGAGTGCAAAGTGTACCAAGAGTGTACCATAGTACATTTGAACCGCAATACTAGGGAGAAAAATCCATATCAAGTGTTCTTGTACATATTATTTAAATTTCATAAAATTTTCGAAAATTTTTTAAGAAAACTTGTACAAGGTGGTCGAGCTATAGTACTACTTTGAGAGCAGTAGTATAAAAAGGACACTTTGGAATACTTTTGAGCTAAGCAACTATCATTATTCAATTCTCAATCATACTAACAATAATTTTTTCTCTCTCATCCATCTTTGTACTTAATACGAAGTCCTGAATTTGTATTAACTTTGCTTGGTACAAGTAAAAGGAACTAGGATTTTCGTAGTAAGTATGTGATGCCATTACACCGTACATCCATCATGTATGTACTATAAAACTTAAAACACAATTTGCCACTTGGTCACCAAGGCACAAAAAAACTATAGAAGAAATACTAATGATGGGGAAGACATTTTGTACAACATGATGAGTGAAAAATTTTTTTTCATGAAAAAAGCCCATTCACATGAAAAGTGGTTTTTCTGAATTTCATTGACGGAAAATTATAGAGTTATAATTGACAAATTATTTTGACACAATCGAAACATATGGATGTACGGTGAAATTGCGTAGCATTCAACGAATATATTACTGCGTTCCCTCTTGCAAAAATTTGTTACTCTACGCATACTTGACAGCAATGAATGAAAGCCAAACAAAATTAATCATTCCCAGACACAAAAAAACGATTAAAAAGGTTTTAAAAAATAATTTAAAATTTAACGAATTCTTTGTTGCTAAAAACTCTAAATATGTACTAATAATAATAATATGTATATTTGCGTATTACATGAGAACAGAGTATCCTTGGTGGATATCAAAACTGACCAAATTTTTTAAAATGTAATTTGTATTGTTTCATGTAACAAACGTTTCATATGTACACATATTATACTTAATATTTTTAAGTATTGCTTCCATCTTTTTTAAAAAAAACTAACATGAATTTATATAATAATAATATGCTCAAAAAGTTTTGGTATATTCCAAGCGCCATTGAAAAAAGATGATTCATACTTTGCAAATTCTGTCAAAAATAGTTGATGAATCGTATTGATAGAATATTAAATAAAACCAAAAAAACGTAGGTTAGATGAATACAGAGTCCGCGTCTCGTCACAGTCTTAAACCTTTTCCGCAGTGTACCCTATAAAAATGAGATGCAACACCTACCCTACACCCAAACTTAAATCTTATTGGTTTCATTGCCATTGCAGTGAATGAATTGTTTTGTCAACTGCTTCCTGGCAACTGGATGAAATATATTATAGTTACCACACCATAACTTCTCTCATATCAAGACAAGTCGTTCAACCTTTGGCCAGAATAGTTTGACCTGCCTACTATAAGTAACTTATTTAAGGGATGTTTCTTAACCTAGAGTATCTTAACCATTAATATAATAAATCAATATAATAAATCTTTTGTAAACTACACATAATTTTGAAAACCTCAACATTTGTTAGCGAACCTACAAGGTATGATCCGTCCATTTTATAGCTTAACTTTACGTAATCGTTACTTGGCCGCCTTCTTATTTCCAGTTATTGTTGATTGAGGAGCTTTCCTTTTCCTCATGTAATCTGTAAAAACAATCCAAAAAAAGACTCACATGAGGCATTTCCCTTTAATTGTACTCAATTAAACAAACATTCTGAGCTATAGGTAGATATTATTTTCGATATTTTCAGGATTTAATAAATATATTTGAGTCTCCGTGAGGTATCGTGATTTCACCACCACCACCCATCAAGTTCCGCAAAAAGAAAAAAGTACAATAAATTTATAACGAGTTGGGTCATAATTCTACTGCAATAATACAACCTGCCTCAACTGTAGTTTTCTTTTACTCTCGTAACAGCTCATTGTAAATACATGTGTGTTATGATAAGTTGTAAATTATGACTATCTGCTATATCTGCCGAAAGAGACGCGTATTACAGTACGAGTAACCTTGAACGAAGCAGAACAGTGGTCAAAAGTACAACTATTTCCCGTTCTCCATGCAAGATAATATTACGAAAGAGAAAGAGAGAGAGAGAGAATACAAGTGTGTGTTCAAGGAAACTTTTAAATATCATCATTCATGAGGACACAACACACACACGCCTAAGAGAGGATTAACTATGTACATTTATCTGTGTCAAGAATCTCTCTCTCTCTCAATAATGGACCTTTAAAAAAATAATTAGAATATTAAATGTTTTGCTCACCGTCAATTAGCGTCTGCTTAGATGACTTGACTTGCACTTTACATTCTAAATCTTCCTTTTTCACATGTGACTCCTTCGAAATGGAAGTTTCTTCTGACTGTGAAGATGAATCCTCAGGAGTTGGAAGCGATGAACGACTCGATGATGATGCTACACTATTAACAGGAGGTGGTGGGTTACAAATCACGTCGTCGTTGGTTGCGATTTTACTACTGGTGCTTTGGTCATTTTTGGATCCCTCTGGCTCGGCGGTTGTCGTTGCTGTTGAGGCGGATGGCGTGTCAACAGTTTTTGACAGTGAAGCCGGGTGTTCTCGAACTATTAGAAGAGGTGTCCGGTCATCACGATGAGATTTTTTAGGAGTCGTCGGAGTATAGTACAAATTTCGGGGTTCAATATTACGGGAACTACTATTGGGTGTTGTCGCTATTGCCGTAGAAGTAGAAGAGGAGGAGGCAGAAGCTATAAACGGTAACCGTTCACAAGCGTACGCCTTGGGAACTTCTACCGACGATGACTCCAGAGGTACAGGCTCCCATTGAAACCTGAATAATAAAATTTCAAAAGTTTTTATATTACCGTAACTTGTAGAAAAGATAGCAGAAAAGGGGGAAAACCCTTGAAATATTTCATCGTACCAAGAGGACATTATCCCTGACAAGATTTGATTTCTGTCTAATTATTATGATCATCTGACATACACACACACACACACACACACAACACATCGTAAGAGAAAAGTTGTCTAAACACACACATTGACTCAGTCTTGTTATTTTTTGTTTTTTTATTCCATGAAATGTGGATTCAATGGAACATAAAATAAGTTATTTGATTTTAGTAAACAGAAAACAATAATAATAATAATAATAAATAAGTCCTCACATATGTTGACTATTGACTAGCAATAAAAAATATTGCTTTAAATTTTTAAAAGGATTTGAAATCAAATTTTAATTAATATTAATCAGCTGATTGTTTTTCCCTTCTTAAAAAATAAAAGCAATATTTGGAATAATTATTTTATTTGTGTGCTGCAGGCTACTCGTAGCATAAAATACTGGAACTTGTCTCTTTAAATTGATTAAACCTTTAAATATTCTGACAACTGTCAAAGTCAATTTGTTCAATAAAATGTATTTTAAACTATTTAATTTTCCATCTAACAGAATTATTAAATTGAAAACTGTGTATTATTATTTATAACTTGGACTCAGTTTTCTACCAACAGTATTTACAAGTTTGTGAGTATTTATTTATTTTTTCAAAAAAAATGGATTAAAATGATTTTATTTACCTTCCAGCCAGTGGGGTTTCCTGATCGAAATCGAAATTCCACTTTTCTTTTTGCTGCTCTTTAATCTCTTTTACTTTGTCCCTTGCAAAGGAACTCCGAGGGTCAGGGTGTCCAAAAAGGTTTCTAACCACTCTTTTTGAGAGTGCAGACGTTGGGGTACTTGGTAAAGATTTCGTCACAGAAGTATTTAAAATTTCCATTTGTGAATTATTATGCACAATATTCATGTCGCTGGTGCCTTCGACTGACCTTTCCTGCTTTTGGGCCAGATTTGATTTTATCAAAACTCATTGGATGTGAATTTAAATTTTGTCTTCTCCGTTGGTTGTGAGGACAAAATAAATAAACCCGACACAAACACACACACACCTATCCCACTCAAATGCAAAAATCAAACTAAGCTCAAAATAATTTGAAGGAAACGCTAAAGGCCCATCACTAAAACCAGCCAGCAAACAGCGGGCCATTTGACAGTGTCCATAGATGCCGTTCCCTTTCACTTTCCCATTTCACAGCTATTTTTTTCAAGGGCCCCAATGTTGGACAACTTAATTTCTGGTGAGTACCATATTCTCTGGTTCTTTGTATGTCAATTCTAAAATGTGTGTGTGTGTACACTCCTCTCTGATGAAGTCCCTCTCTTTTATACAGATATTACAACAACGGTATGTCTCTCTCTGACTTTTTGTGAACTTCCAGGTGATACTTTAACTGTGGTAAAATATGTAAAAATAGCCACGTTCCATAGTTTCACCTTTGACTCTGGATTCATTAATATCTCATTGCATCAGCTTGATCTCAATCTCTAAGCCCTCTCTTTTTAATCTTCCATTCACACCATGTCGGCCCCCTTCTTCGTTAATATTGATTATGTAAGTAAACTATGTAAAAACTATTATGCGTGTAATCAATCATGAGACTGACAACCGACCCAACTTTTCATCTCCCCTCTCTCTCTCTCTCCGTCTCTTGTCCCATTGAAAAGAGAAGGAAAAACATGAGGATTTTTATAATAAACGACATGCCCTTTTATTATTATGATCATCTTGTATAAAATGTATTTATTTCTTCATTATTTTTTTGTTGATAAAATGTTACGTTGTATGTGACAAGAGTATGACAGGAACGGACGGTGACGGTAGTAGTGTTGACGGGGAACGACGAGAGAGAGAATATATGACAAGAGTTCTTCACACCTCCCATTGAAATCTAAATAACAAAAATGAATACATTATTATTATTAGATCATCTGTACAAAATTATACACAGTCGACCAACCACACGGACAACAAAGATCACACACATGGTCATGTACTATCAAAAAGTCTACTGCTGTAATTAAATGAGTACTAGAAAATACTATAAAGCATAAAAAAATCTACTACTACAGGAGAAATTTGTTTTTTTACCTTCCGACTAGAGGAGTTTCACGTTCAAAATCAAAATTCCACTTTTCATTGTCTTGTTGTCTTATTTCTTGAACTTTATTTTTGGCAAAGGAATTATGAGGGTCTGGTTCTCCAAACAAGTTCCTACACACTAACCTCCTTTTCACTGGTATTGTATTTGAACTAGTGGGCAGCAGGGGCTGTGTCGTCACAGTTGACTTTAATATTATTTCAATTTGTTGACTAGGCACCGTACTCATGATTGTTATTTTGTTTAATTGAGGAGACGTAGTTGTGAAGGGAATTTTCGAAAAACACGACACAGGAAAATTGACACTTGTATTGTTACGACATGGACACGGAACTGGGCCAGAATAGTTTTACAGTGCTTTTCTTGAGAAAACGAAGGAGGGGAGGAGGAGTTTACCGTGCAGTCAAAGTCACGACGACCTTCACACACTGCTCGATCACACAGCATTGTAGTCCATTGAACTTTGTGAACAGTGTAAATGTGTCATGGCGTAACGGAAGGATTTTCAACATCTTTTCTAACGGTAAGAAAATTGTTACGATTACATATTTCATCATCATCCCTTTCCCTCATCTAATGTATTAATAATTATTATTATTGGCATGTACATATTATTATTAGTCGGTAAATAATGATAAATCGATTTTGGAAAGGTGTCATTTTCTCTTTTCTCTACAAAAGTATTATGTGTGAGCTGATGTGACACATTTTTTTCCCTTTGGTTTTCTCTCTCTCTTGAAACGGAAGTGTTCGTAGTGGAACCGTGTATAATAAATGAGTATTTGACTGAGTTTGGGACATGGTTTAATTCGTTGTATCCTTTTCTTTCTCTCTCTTGTCCCATCAATAAACTTGTGTATCAAAGTTCAATGTGTGTGTGTCAGTCGTGAGCTCACACTGTGTTTGTGTAGTTTTTATTTAGCCTTTGTCAAACGTAAATATTTTTTAGACCATTACAAATTAACATTGCACATCGACCCCCCTACTCAATCATTTCGACTGAAAAATATGCTGACATTAATCATTTGTATTTTTGGGGAGGTCCCAATACGCTTTGTCACTAGTAATCCCTTTGGTTGTTGTACTGTACTACAGTAACTGTAGTATTACTTAGTAGTGAGAGAAAGAAAAAAAACGGTCGAGCCACTCTTAAATAATAATTACCTCGTACGAATCAATACAATGTCAAGGGGTGGCTTTTATTTGTAATATACAATAAATTGACACGGAGCGTGAATGAATAGAGAGAGAGAGAGAAGGTAAAGTCAGGTAAACTAAAATTCATATCGCTTAACCCAATAGGTTAAGCTTGTGCAGTGTATCAGTGACAATTTGAATATTACAGTTACGCTGTCGTGTCTTTGTAAAATAATAATATTATTTTAAATTTTTATTTAAAAGGAAATACAAGGTTCCTCAGTGTTGTTTGTCTGCGTGTGTGAGCATAGGAAAAGTTTCCAGCTGTAAAGTCGTCCCAACACAAATTCGATTTCATCATCATCATGAAGATAGTCTTTGAAGCACGACAACGCGCCAGTGGAAAGTGAATCCACCGGAAGTGACAAGACCACAGAATATGATCTGGGAAGAATTTTGATCAGGATTTTTCATGCTTATTTGTAGGTTAGGTAGTTCTTGTGTTACAATCCTCCTCCTATCATTATGCTACAGATGAGGATAACTTGAGCTTTGTGGTATCCGTTGGATTAGAGAGAGAGTCAACGGCGCCGAATTACTTTTTCGTCCCCCTCTTCAGACGTCTATCCATGATGATGTTCCGGTGAGGGTACCCTCGCCCAAACACGTGTGTGTTACATATATATCGAGGGAAGGGTCTTTGTCATTGTTAAAGCCCAGCTTTACACACACAACTTACCACATGATACATGATCAAGGGCTTCAATTTAACATGATCCCCCCAATTACCTTTTTGTTTATAATTCAATTTGGAAAATTGTTGTTCTCCAGTGTGTAAGTACTTACTCAGACAAATTAATTTGTAAATAATAACTATTTTACTGTCCAAGTTATTTTTACTCATCTTTAAATTTAACTGTTGTGTCTACATTTTATTCCTTTGTTACTACAATCTGTATTGGTACTGACTGACTAAAATTTCAATATTGGATAAATAATTCAAAAAATGTTTTTGTCCATAATACAGAATTTCGGGAATTTTACATCTCACATTCTCTCGGGTCACATGTTCGGAGAGTGAGAGTGATTATTTATCGACAATTTTTTTAGCCCTCGGCAAGTTAATTCCCTCACCAAGTCTCTCTCTCTCTCTCACTGTTGCATTATTTGTAATGAATTTAAAATAGTGGGTGCACGTGCAAGGAGGCTTTATTAAAGGTAATCCAAGTATCGAAAGGAGAAATAATAGAAAATTAAAGGTATTTCAATGTGTATTATTAGTACACATACATTTGACTTACTGACCAACATATTTTCGGGAGGATACTCTTATTATAAATTATATAGTCGTACTACACATCATGGGATGGTAACAATGTGTACATAAAATAATATATAAAACTCGGAGAGGGAGAGAGGGGTGAAAAAATGTGAGGATGAGGAAAAGATGAGTGGGTGCGCGCAACGCGTTCATCCAGGTGTAAATTATCCAGGCAATCTTCTTCTTCCGATCACCTGGCCATTAAGAGAGAGAGAGAGAGATGAAAAAATACATTATCATAAACCCTTTGAGTTGCTCATCACCGTCCCAACCCCCCTCATAGACTGGATGAACGGATGAGACAAGAGGATCATATATTATTTTATATTTTTTCCTCCCCATGTTCATTTTTGTTTCATCGACGATCATTGAGAGAGAGAGAATGAGGGGATGAAGGGGAACACACATCCCTGTGCATAACTTCCTTCCTTTTTATACGTTTCATCCATTATTCACAAATCATCATGAAGCGGCCAGTTAATCCCTTCACTAAGAGATGTTGTCAAATGCAAACACACACACACGAGAGAGAGAGAGAAGCTCTAGAACGATTTGTACTACTACAAATTCCTATATTCCAAGCTGTCACTACAATAATCACTTTTACTTCAATACTGGTCATCTAGTATAGGTAATACGATTATCTGATGTATAATTAATGTCCTGTCCCTTGATTTTGTATGTATGTGTGTGTGTTTGTGTGAATCTCATCCGGTCCAAACCGTCTGTTGTCCTTTCCTCTTCTCTGCCTCCCTTTCTCTCATCCCTAATTTTTGTTTACATGTTTGAAATATACTTACAGAGGAGGAGAGGAGTTGCTATCTTGTTGCCGAGTTTTTTATTATGTGTATCTCTTCTGTTCATCCTTGAACAAATTGAGCGTGTACCATCACCACCATGAGAGTGAGAGAGAGTTGATTTGCACAAACACACACACAAACGATTACCCCTTCTTCCCTCCTAATTCACTGTTTACTCATGGAGGACGATGTGATAGGATATGAACATGGAAAAATTTCCTGTGTATGACATGAGATCCCACTTCCTCTTTTTCAAATGAAGTTCGAATGTGATTTATGACCATTTATAGCATGCATACTGATAGTATATAGTGTAGGGAGTGAAGTAGGTAAATGATGTGGTGATGGTTCTCATCTCCGTCAGTCTTTATTTACGATACTTTTACATGACCCTACTCACTAGAAACAGTAGTAGTAAGTATTACACACTATTATCATCAAGAGATGAGTACATCTTGGTACATACTACATACACACTGTGGATAGAGAGGGGGGAGAACGAGCCATGTAAACATAAGTACATGTGTGGTACTGTTTGTAAATTTTTACGAGTGCCTGTCCTTTGTGTGTATGATCATGAAAGCTCCGTTTTATTTATTTATTGACAGCCCGCGCATACAGGAACCTACTACTACCACAATTTGTGTAGTGATTCTATTATGTATTGAGTATCCGTACAATTTCAAACTTAGTGTCACTCACATTACGTAATTCTATTTTGGCATCAATTATCAACAATTTCCGTCCTCCTCCTTCTATAATGTAAATGTGTACTTAATATGGAAACACAAAGTTGTGGATGTGGATGTAAAAAAACAGTTCCATTTATGCAAAGAACTTGGGGTGAGAGGATCATGGAGTGATACTCAAAAAGTTATACGTGTGTCCAAGTTCCACACAAACACAAATACACATTTGTGAAGGTATAAGTACGTGTGTGTGTGGAAATCATTTGGTCGTTTGTCAAAGCTTAATGAGAAAAAAAAACAATTTTTAATCCGACTTAACTGATTCTACATAATGTGTCTAGCGATGCTTCAGTCTGTATACTAAAAACTTGGGTTCCCCCCGTTTTTTCATGTCACTGAAGTTGCGTAACGGTCAAAAAAACTACATAAAAGAAAATCTCAACTTGTCGTCAAAGTACGAGAGGAGTTAAGCGTCAAAGAAACGGAAATGCATAGTCATGATGGGATGTGAGGCCTGAAATAAAACTTGTCATGCCCGTCTGTGTGTGTGTGTGTCTACAGCATAAACAGTCTTTAGTTAAGTAGAGGTTTAGTTTTAGATTGCAGGCAGACGTACAAGGAGGTGGCTTAAAACTGTAATAAAAAATATCTTTATCTTTTTCAGACAAGACAACGGTTTCTTTATTAAACACCCTCTCAAGAATAAATACGAGATTGTGCATACATCGTGTAAAATTAAGTTTTAAAAAATTTTGAAACGAACAAGTAGCAACCAACCTTTCGTTAATAAATTTCAAGGTTTAGGCTCGTCATAAAAATATGCAAACTAAGCTACTTACCAAAGTGCCAAAGTTTTTTTTAAAAAAAGAATTGAAAGATCGTATAAATAATTGGTATAAATGCACCAAAAATTTACGAGTTTTATTAGTACAACGGTTGTTAGCAAACCAGGTATGCTTATGTATATTGGACACGTTCGGTCTGAGAATTTGGAGGATGATAATAGTTGTGGAGAGGGAGACAGAGCAATAATAATATTCTTTTGTCTGTGAGGATATGTTTTTATGTAATAATGGCATGTGTACGTTATCAATTTGAAAAAAGTAAATTGGAAGGGTGGGTCCCTTTTATGGATTTACATCACGCAATAAAAGCTAAGTGACTGTACCATACAATACAATTCTTTAGAGTTTGTGTGTCCCTTTTTGTCTTCTCTCCCTCCGTTCCTCCTTCTAAACACAAACACACACCCAGACACACGTTGGTAACTTATGAACAGAGAGAGAGTAAAACTATGCAGACAGACTCACATTCTGGAAAAGGTCATCTGGACCAGAAACATTAATTTCATTACACATTTTCAACTGGGGACTTAATAGGTTTTCAATAATATCTCATGTCAAAGCATATGCTCCTCTCCCTCTCTCTTTTGTACGGCCTCTTTCTCTTCATCCGTCAGAATTTTTGGTGGGTGCTCAAAAGGTAGACAGTCAAACTCAACCATTGCTGACACACATGAATGACTCACGAAATGAAGTCTCACAATGTCCAAAAACTTTGTTTCCGTCCACACACACACACACTAGTCAGGGAGGTAGGCAGGTCTTAACTATTGATGCTATTTATTTATTCATGGTATTCCGTCGACATGGTTTTATGTGTACTCTGCTGTAGAAATACAACAAGGTCCCCTCCTCCTCTTCACTTTTTGTCTTGTTTTACAACGGAAAATGTGTCCAATAAACCATGTCAGCTTTTTTTGTATTTTGTCAATTGTAATTATTTAGCAGTTTCAATTACATGGGTAATACTGTATTTTTTCAACCCCCTCCCCAACATTGTCTTACTTGAGTTGAGAGCTCATACCTTTTTTACGAGTGTGACGTTGTAATTCTACATGAGCCATATAACTTGACTTTGAGTTCCATTGAGCTTTGTGACTGAAGGTGTTTACAAAAAAGAAAGGGGACTTTGTGCTTTCACACTGTTAAATTAGCAGGATATGATGATTTTGCACTATGAGAAAAAAGTAAAGTGTTTGTCTGTAATGTACTTTGTTGTAAAAACATAAAAATTCACTGTTTAAGCTATTGATGGGAAAGTGCAGGGGACAAAATTTTGCTAAATATTTGACATGGTAGATTTTTTTGGTTTGACAAAAAAGAAACAAATTTCCTCCAAAAACTAGGTTTTTTTAATGTTCATGTCGTGGTGTATGCATCGAGTGTGACCGGTTCGTTAACTATTCACATCTTTTGAACTATAACATAGGTAGAAAAATGTATCCATGGATTTAATCTACACGTCAATGTAAAAGGGAAAGGGTAAAAGTGGTTAAGAATACAAAAACATATTTTACATGTGTCGTGTGTGTGTGTTTAAATAAATGAGGGAGGATAAAATGTGGACTATGGATTTTCCAAATTTAGTTTTCCAAAGTATAATAGTCAACTTTGTATGGTCAATTAAATAAATAGGGCAGATTCCAAAGGGATTACGGCTAAAGTGTCTATTTTATCTGGGAGAATGGACAGACAAAGTGAAATGGGATTAAAAACTAATGGTGACTTGGGAGTTTCAAGAGTGACAACGACAACTGCTGTCAACTGATATTATAGGACAAGATGAGATGTGAGCTTTACCTTTGGCCGACAGCGGTCCGCCACACACACACACACACACACATTCATGAAGAAATATCACCGGGTGAACAGTTGTGTGTGTGTTGTCGGTTATAATTGTAACTTGTAGCGTCATGCCTTCGGTCCCATTGGTGTAATTGAAGTGTCCCATGTACATGTGTGTGTGTGTTTGGTACAAGGTTTGTTTGAGAATAGCATAAAGAGAGTTAAATGAGGGAATGAATTGGACACCTAGGTAATCCAAACTCTTATCTTGGCAATGGGTTCTCCTCTTCCTCCTCCTCTCGACGTATTGGATTAAAACGGCACATAAATTATGAGTGCTACAGCACCCTCGTGATGATGAAGACCCCCTTCTCCAGGAGAGAGGAAGAGAGAGAGAGGAAAGATGTACACATCCATACATACATAAACTACGGAACAAGCTTTTAGCTCTTGATGCTCCCAAAAATGCAGATGCCAAATGATGCGTTTCATTCGTTTCTATTCCAGCTGTTTCCATTATTTCTCTCTCTGCACTCACACTGTGTGTGTACTTGTAGTCAATGTATCATTGTGTACATACACATGAAGGTAGTGGTCGTGTGTGTGTCTGTGTGTACACTTGGGGATGTCAGTGCTCAAATAAAATCCATTTTAATCTCAACGGAACATCTTCTTTTGGAGAAACCCATCAACCACAACTTTTGGTTTACAATTTATAAAACACTACACTGTCTTTGTGTGGACTTATGTCTGTGTGGGGATGTACGGCACGGGCATTACATGACATGTAATACCACGCAAACTTACTTGAGTAATCTGTGTGTGTCTATGTGAGTGAGTGACAGACTGGGAGATACATGGTTAATAGTAATGGAGTGAGATACTCGGAGGTTGACACATTAAAACCTAAAAGAAAGTCAGATAATCTGTGTATAATTCCCTTGAATGGCCATCACCCTTAATAATGCAGCATCATTTTATCATTAGGATTGTGTGTGTGTCGATTTGGCCCCTCTTTTGAGGCTTCATATTACATGATTCTCCAACACACACACTCTCTCCCCTCTCTCTTTCTCCCCTGTATTTGAACTCTGCTGTTGTTACAAAGTCTACAATACAATATGGGTTGAACATTGAATGCCTTCAGCAATTAGACTATCCAGACAAAAATCAATATTAGCTGGTGCTTGCCCTTTATTCTTTTATAGGAGTATTTTTTCTTGTTTTTTTCTCTCTCCCTCCTTCCTTTGTACATTTTTGGTCTGTCCCAGTGTGGCAATAGGATGACTGGTCATGATTTTCATCTTCCACATATCCTGAAGAGAGAGAGAAGCCAACAGCTAAAAAGCGTCTGTGCTGTGGTAGGGATTGATAATAGTTTAATTTTATTATGTGTGAGATGACAACGCAAAGATTCTTTTTCCCCCTCAGACACACGTGTAGTTTGTGTGCTTATTGTTACATTTTGTTCTTTCACTGGTCCACAAATTTACATTCGGGTGCAGTGAGGTCTGAGGATAATGATGATGATGGTCGTTTTTTTGGTGTGTGTAAGGATGTGTCCGATTAAATCAGTTCAACAGCCGGTCCGGCCATCCAAAATCAATGAGACTTGATATACTTGAATGAATGCGTAACTGGACATCCCCTCCCGAGACAAGTCAAACGAGTATGAAGTGTGAGATATCGGAGGGGGGTAAATTATGCTTTAGGTATTTTATTTTTCAAGTACGTTAAGTGGGGCGAACCAGGACTTGGGCAATAGATTCACAAAGGAAATATTATTTTGTACAATTTTCTTTGTTCCATGGATTGTTCAAGAGTCAATTATTACTTTGGTTGCCATGTTCAAGGGGCAGCATTGTTCAGGAATAAATTTTGCAATGTAAGTACATGCGTTTTAAAATTATTGTACCTTTATGATATGACAAATCAAAGAACTGTCTCTCATGTCAATTCATGTAGTATTTTTATTAAACGTGCAGTATATGACAACACAACAAAACGTCATAATTTTGGCAAAAATTCGAGTTTAACTGCTGCTCACATCAGCAACACTTACAAACTATGAACAGTAAACAATTTTTTAATTTATAATGGTACTTAATGCGTCTCATAGTAATAATAATAATGAACTCATACATACATAATATGTAATAATTATTGTGGTTGTGATTCACTGTCTCAACTCACTTGTATGTGTGTGTGTGTCTATCTATCAACATTAATCCTACACTTAAATGTCTATAGCCAATGTACAATAACTAATGAATATATTTACCTATGAATATATTTCTAATTTGTAGTATCAGCACACCTAGTTTTGTCTCTCATGTATAATGTACCTTCAATTAATAATCATTATGTAATAATATGTACATTTTTTTCATTTAAATTTTTTTAGCAACTTGAACTATATATACATTATTATATATAGTAATAGGTGTATTCCTTTAAAACTTGAATGCTCATTAAACTTATTAATATATGTAGTCAGGTCGAACTATCAGATCCATATCTTGTAAATTTTCTTCCCGAGTAATATAGTAGTACAGTGCACAGTTCACTAATACGTATACTATTCTTACAAATTTATACATGTTGTATTGTACCATATTTATAATTTTATTCTTTATAGTTTGTGAGACTCTGAAATATTTTTTTTGTAACATACACTAGTATATGTTTTATAATTTTGACATCAAAAATGTCAACCTATCTCTTTCATCATTTGTATTTAAATGATTGTATTTTGATTTTAAAAAACTTGTATTTTTTTTTAAAAAAAGAGAAATTTGATTGCGTGTGCAAAATCTAAGAATAAAGTATACATGACATGTATAATGACTGTGTGTAAAGGAAAGCACAGTAGAAAATATAACAATATTTAATGTAGCACAAAGGGTACTTATAATTGTATACTGGAAAAATAAAGATGTACAATTAATTGCCGCAGCCAAATAAGAAACAAAAATATTTAAGAGGAATATAACAATGAGAATTTTTTTTTAAAAAATTACTCAGATTACATTATTTAACCTACAGGGAAACGTTACATTGTAAAGTTCATTTTCTGCTACACTGTATTTCAACAGAGGCATAATGAGACTGTAACACAAAAAATTTGGGGTATTAAAAACCTTTTAAAACTACTTCTAGTCTATATGTGGGTAGTATACATACTTGAGGTGACTTTGTGGAACTGAGATTAAAATTCTCTTGAGGGTTCTAAATTAACAAGACAAGTATAAAGCTTGTATAAAGATCGGGGATTGGTGGGAGAGGATTATCAATTATTGGAAATTTCCTTTACATATGAGAATCATTGTTTTCTACAGTACGTTTTAATTTTTTTAAAACTAAATTAGCACGCCAATAACATTAAAATTAAGCATCAGCTGTACATATAGGGCAGTCACTTCGTAGAAAAACAAAGTCTGTCTTAAAATTGTGAGAAAATGTCCACCCATATGTACTTACACGTGTTGCTAATTATAATTAGTAAAGCCAAGTAATTTTATAATATCGTCAGCTGATTGGATCTTGTACAAAACAATCAAACAGACATTTCTTTTGTGATTTTAACAATAACAATGAACAAAGTTTATATACGGTGTACGCAAATTTTACTATTTTTTTTGTTGTTAAAAACAAAAATTAAATTGGTAGACAGCTTCTACTTGAGTCAATCTAGTTAAATTGTCGTACAATTAGTATATGTCAATAAAAGCAATAATTATTAATGTTGCGCAGGAGTTTTACACAGCTTGTACATTTAGCAGTAGTAGTACAGTATATTTTTTTTTCTGTTTGTATACATATAGATACTTTGTTTGCAAATATTTACAAAATGAGATACACAATTACAAATATAACATAATAATAGTTACTATTATTTGGACGTCAATGCTGACGTTTCTTTTTTAAATATATAATTATATTAATTATATAAACACTAGAATTCGTGAAGATTATCACACATTAATCTGAATCTATCTTTCCTATATAATTGTGTAGTGTGTGTATACTAAATAGTTATAGTATAATTTTACTTGATTTTTTTACTACACAGGGATTCACCAGTTCTTGGCATCGTTTCCTTTTGACAAATATGTACAGAGACTGTGTTGTGTGTAGGTTCCCTTAATTAGTTCAACAAAATTTTCATCTTTACAGACGACAGGGAGATGTTGATCACATAATAGTAATGATCAACCATGCTTATTAAAACTATTCAAAAAAGATTACATATATAATAAATATATATATGGTGTGTGTAGTGTGTAGTATTGGTATACTAATTAAAGAACATTTCATCGACTGTGCATATAGCTGGTAACAATTAGATTGAAAGATGATACTATACTAATTATGGATTATCCTGACGAGGAGTAGGAGGAGGGGATGGTTATTTTAAAACTTATTTCTTTAAGGAGATCCAATGTGACCATCATTATCGATGTCTTGCATTTGTATTGAATCGTTGAATAGACTTCCATCCGCACTGCTAGTTTCACTGGTGTCATCACGGCTAATAATACACAAGATTAGTCAATTAGAATTTTTGAACATTATAAGGAATATTTATAATAAAATGGAGATGTTAATTTAATTTCATATGGATAAATACCTAAGTGCAACTTGACCCATATCACCGGTTCCTTGCAAAAAGTGGTTTAAGTCAGATATGTCACTAAGACTCCCAGGATTTCCAGAAGGAGGGTTTAGCCCACTTTCTCTGCACCTTATTTGTTTCAAAATGTTACGATTAAATCAACAATCATTTCAGCTATCCTTTTATCAATTTTTATAAATGATTGAAATTGTGAGTGTGTACCATATCTGTCTCATTTCTTGTCGACGTTGACGCATCAACGATTTGTACTCAGAAATCCTCATTTTCTTTCCATCTACTATACATGTTCTTTTTGGTCGAGGTCGATAACGGTAGTCTGGATGCTTTTCCATGTGCAATTTGCTGAAAAATAAAAAAGAATAATAATTTTTAGAAAAAATCATAAATATACTACTTGACTAGCTCGTTCAAATTTTCTTAAATGTAAAATATACCTTAATCGAGATTGTTCTTCGTAATAGGGCTGTTTCTCACTATTACTCATGGCTTTCCACCTTGTCCCTACATACATAAAAAGAAAGAGATTAGCTAATTAGTACATTAAAAAATAATTTGCACTGCTGACGGATTGAGGATAAAAAAATTCACCTAGGATTTTGGAAATGTTGGAATTGTGCATGTCTGGGCAAGCTTTTAGGATTTTTCGACGCTCATCTTTTGCCCATACCATAAACCTGAAGGATAAAGAAAAATGCGGACCAAATTAGCACCAAATTGAAATAACATTTCAAAAAAATAATTTTTTTAATAAATAAATTGTAACTTACGCATTCATAGGTCGCTTGATATGAGGTTTACTGTCAGTCTCTCTTTTTTGTTGCCGAACAATCTTTGCACCTTTATAGAATCACATTAAAATATCCAAATTAGTAATTAAAATAAGAAATAGTTAAGTCAGGAAATTTAATTGTCCCTTACTCTGCTGACATGCGGTAATGAAATCTCCGTCATCTTTATTCCGTGTCTGGTTTGAGGAACCGAGCATCTCTTCATCTTGGCCATTCCCATTCATACCATACATGGAGGCCACATGACCAGTGTATTGATGACCTTTACTTGGATTTAGTGAGGTCGGCGGTAGAGTAGGAGAAAATGGAAATGGTTGATCTTTACCACCACCTGGAAATGACACATTACAATTAAATGGATTCAAATTGAGAGTGAAAGTCAACTTTCTTTGCTGTATATTTTTTTTAAAGAAAAAATATGATTTAGAGAAAGTGTACACATACAAAGTTGCATACCTGAGGGCATTGGAAAAGTAGCAAATGGCATGAATGTGGGAGGGAGAAGACCAGGAGGAAGAACATTTCGGGAGGAGGACTCTGAATTGGCATGAGCAGGTTGAGGAGGTGATCTCTTCCCGTTGTATGCATTCAAGGATGCTCGACCACCGTAGTTGTTACCATGACCTTTAGGCTTTGACAAGTTGAGTGGACCATCCGCTTCTGCTGGAACTGTCGGTGAACTCTGTTGCTGAGGTATCACTGGCGGTGCTCTTGGGGCTGTCGTGGGTAGCATTTGAATGCCAGGCCATGACTGAAGGGGTGACATTAATTGCTGTTGGCCATTCCAAAGGGAGAGAGAAAATCAAATATTGAAATGGTATGGACAAAGTCCCAAGCCTTCATAAATATTTAATGTTGTGGATGACTTATTCAACTACTACTAAAGAAATAATACGGAGGGGGGAGACCCTCCTCCTTACATTATTTTTCTGAAGGAAGGGTTGCATATTTTGAAGTGGTGACTGAAATGCTCCAGATGCATGATGAAGTTGATCTAAGAAAGGAAACAGAACGAAATTTTGTCCCATGGCTGCTGCCGCCGCGGCCGCTGCCGAAGGCATAAATTGTTGCATGGGTGACGGTACTGAGGGCTTGCAACTGCCATTCTATAATCAAAATAAAATTTACATTAATTTACCTTGTAGGAAGTACAATTCTGAAGAAAAAATGAATTGATCTTACTTTGCCCATGCCGTCAGATGAGCCTCTATGATTATTATTGCTGGGACTACACTCGTTCTTTCCAGGAGCAATATTATGGCTTTGAATCCCATGTTGTCCTTGATGATGGTGTAAGGGTTCCGGCATTGAATCTAGTTTGACTTTTGTGGATGAAACCTACACATTCAGAAAAAAAGAAAGGGGAAAAAACCGTTAGTTTGACTGTAATATTGTATTTTCCGGGTATTTTCCCTTACACATAATAATCACATACGTATAATGATGTACTGTACATGGAGAGAATAAGATTAAAAACATAGGAATTAGTCAACAGTCTCATGTAATTACATATTCTACATGGTCGATATGGTCTTGACACTCCTCTCACTCTCTCCGAGAGAGTGTAGAGAGAGAATTTTCTGGGATCTGGTAACAGAATGGAGGAGGATATTGAATTATTGAGTTGACATAAATACATGTATAAGAAAAACTAATTTAGTAGGAGGAAAAAGACATGGGTTTGGTGAGGGAACAGAGAGAAAAGAGAAAGAGAAGATGTTTTGCTTAAATTCCATGGGTTTTGTTTAGGAAAAAAAGCTATTCTTTTTGGTTCACCCGACACAGAAGTGGAGGGAGTTTGTGTGTGTGTGAGGCGTGCCAAAATAAAGAGAGAGTAGAGTAGAGTGTAGAGTGTGCCGAGTATGTAATAAAGGGATGGAGGGAGGGGAGAAAAGACGGGAAGCGGAGGTTCATTCCAGATTCTTTGCGTATAGATACACAAACGTTTGACATTCATGATCTGAGAAAAACGTAGCTTGGTGAATGACAGAGAAAGAATATCTTCGGAGAAGAAAAGCTCAAAAATCCCTTAGATCATCTCTTCCCATGGAACATGCAGTACTCTCACTGTCTCTGTCTTTCTGTATTTTTGGTGGAAGAGAAAAGAGAGAGTACACGTAGGTATACATTATATTACGATCTTGTAGAGCACTTCTCTCTCTCCTTCAACTCACCACATAACATTTTTAGGAACAAATGCTAGGTGATGACATGTATACTACAATCGCTCTTTGCTTGCCCCATGATCTCCAGTCGGGAAAAATATTCTCACCACTGTTCTGACTAAAATCTCTCTCTTTCTGTCTCTCTTATATTGTATCTACTTTTGGTTGCCAGCCAATAAAACTTTTCCTACATCTGTGGTACATTCTGAACACATAACCACACACACACACACGAACACACACAACTCCTCTTTCCCAAAAGACAACTAAAGTCGCCACCCTTTATCTGACTTTATTAATCATCAATTTTCTCCTTTCCTACTCTCGTAGTAATAATGCTAGTAGTACTACTAGGTACTTTACTCCACTCTTCACACCGTTCGGAAAAAAATGACGTCAAGAAGTGTCGAGAAGAACGTCATCAACCTCAACGTGAATCATCTTTATTCTTGTTCTGCCAAAATATAATTGGAAAAATCATCAAAATTTATTCCAGTCCTTTCCTTTATCTTTGGATCCTTCACACACAAAGAAACACTCACGCCCATACAAATAGTGTTCTATTATTAATACATAAAATCCAAGTTTTCTTCTACGAAAAAAAAACTAATAATAATTTTTTTATACAAAAGACAAAGTTTTTGTCATTCAAAAATGATCAAACAAATTTCACAGAGAAAGAAAAAGATGAATAAAGGGAAAGAGATGTGTATTTGTATGGAAGTAAATAATGGAATGGATGAATTATCTAAATAGAGTCAACCTTACATGTACTATACGACCGACCAAGTTGAATACACATATACTATGAAGATCATTAGGAGGGAGGCGAAAAACTAAAGGACACACACACGCAGACACGCAAGTACGTACTAGATGCAAAGTGGGGTGGAATAGAAGAGAAAGAGAGGGAGATAGAGATCACTAGTTGAACAAAAGGTAAAGCCCGATAGTGGTGAATAGACTTTTCCTTGTCTTTGTCGTTAGTTTTCGTTTGTTGGACTTGTTGTTTCTCAATGAGGATGAAAATAATGGGGATGACGAGGATGGAGGAAGAAGTAGAGAGAGAGAAAATGAGAATGAGATTCGTGTATACACATGTACATATGACAGAGAGAGAGTTCTCTTTTCACTTGCATCAGATTCGGATGAAACCCAAGTATACAAAAAGAAAAGGGAGAGGAGTCTTGAACCGACCGACCGACCAACGAACGAACCGACTCAATTTCACCAGACCGTCCTTCCATTACTATTAACTGCTTCCATTGTCCAGGACTAATGGGAAACTCGCAAAATGAATCTTTTTAGTTTGGCTCCAAGACTCATCTACGTAATCAATCCCTATTGTCAACTCTACCTCCTCCTCAAATAAGACTATGTAAATCACTCTCATACCTCTTCATATACTACCTCCCTCCCCAAAGGCTTATCAAAGCACACTTGGCAATTCCCTAATACTTTTATCTGAAATGTACCATGTCATCTGCCTACAAAAACATGGATCCACACAACCACACATGTACTCTGACTGTGTTAAAATAGTCCAGTTGATAAAAGTCTCTCTTCAAAATGTCCCATAGTCATCACGTTGAATATTATGTAGATCCACAAAAATATCGACATTTTATTCACAATTCCTCTGACGCAATTGATTCCACGGGGCTACACAGTTGGTTTCAATTATTTCTTCCTTTGATGATGATCCTCCTTCATAAGTATGTGACTGCGTGTGTGTGTGTCCTCTCACAGTACATGTGTTGTGTGTGTGGACCAATTTATATTTTTCACTGTTCCCTAACCACATTGTACACATCTCCTCCTCCTCCTCCTCCTCCTTCACCCGCAATAATAATCATGACAAACACAACACAAGGAAGTGAAGGACCAAGTTGTGTGTTTTTGTAAGAAAAAAAAATAGCTGACGTATGAACAAGTTTATGAATAATAATATCTGTTAAGCCAAATTGCTCACATGAAAATAGATTTAATCTCGTATCTTCTCACACAAAGGCGTGCGACGGTCTCTCTATCTCTTCTTTCTCTCTCCCTCTCTCTCTCGGAGTATATTCAAGTCAATCCTATATATTATAAACACAGACTCATTCAAAACGTTGTTTGTGCGTGTGTGTGACAGTACATAACATAAAAATTATATATGGAGGTAGTCCCCGTCTCATACATGTTATTTAGACATTGCAAAAAAAGTAGAGTGTAAGCAAATTTATAAATTTTGGCAAAACTTTTGCAACAAATCATTAAATTTTGTCAAATGTGTACGTTTGTGTCTATACTACTTATCCCCCCTTTTCCCAACTCTACATACAACTTTTAATACTTGCATACACTCAACACAAAGACCCAATTGTGTGAAGTAATACTTATCCAAAAATGTAATTACAGCTAATCTAAATTTAATCGCTTTGGGCGCACACACACTTACAATCAAATTCTTTTGTTTTTATAATGTAGGAAGAATCACAAAAATAAAAAATTTCCATTAGGAACAGAATCGAAGAGGGAAGGGGAAATGTGTGGAAAAAAATGAAAGTGACACGTTCCCTTCATGCTGTCCACATTATTCTCTACTCTCATTTCATTTGAAGTAATCGTGGGGGATATAGAGCACACACACGCACACAAGTAGTACTCTCTCTCTCTGATAGTACATTTTGCATTGAAATGTACAAGTTGTGAGGGCTATATGGAAGTGAAATAAAAGATTCTGGTTGGTCTGTGAGGATGTTGAAGACAAGCGTATGAGAAGAGTTTCATATTATTATGAAGAGAGAGAGTATAGGAACATTTTATCTTTTACGATTATGACTGCACAGATTATAGTTAGTAGCCAGTAGTAGGTACATACATAATAGTGCTTAAATGCTCTGTCTTTCTTACATTGTACCTACATGTTGGATGTGTTCAGTTGAGAGACTATAGAATGACTTCCATGTCAAGAAAAAAGTGCTCAAATTCTATGGAATTGTGTAGAGTGTATGGGATGGCTGGGAATACTTGTTTCATCCAAATATATAGGCATGATTTATTGTTTGTAAGAGAGAACCGAGTGCAGGGGCAATGGAAAAAGCAGAAGTGGATGGAACCCCTTTTGGAATTCCAATACGTGCATAAAATACAACATCTCATCCATATTACATAAATATGTATGCTCCTCATTCCGTCTTCTTGTCTTTCTGTGTGTGTGTGCCTCCATTTCGACTTGCCTTGTTTCTTGGAATGTCTGTGCATACGAAGTTAGGATGTTTGTCTGAAACATCATATGCTAAAAACATATTATATGGAGTTATTATGAATATTAAGTCTAGTGTGTGTGTGCATGCCCTCGCTCCTGACATCCCTTTGAATTCTTCGAATGGCGTATTTATACCATTAGAAACGAAATATTCTTCTTCTTTCTCTTCCTCCTCCTCTTCTCTATTTCTCATTGTGGGGAAGAAAAAGAAGCTCACGTGTTCCCTATTTTTTCACATCTCTTCCTCAACTTCTCTACTTCAACTCTCTCATTTTCTACTATATTATAGTACAACACTATCCTGCACAAAAATCATTTTTAAAATAGTAACGTGTACATTGTACATGTGTGTATGTGTGTGAATGGTGTGTATGGGAAAATAGAAAGGGGAAAAGGCTTGCTCGTCTGTTACTCTGCCTATTTATTTATTCGTCGTGAAGAGTTTTCGCAGAGGTTGGGAGTCGAAAAGCATTTGTCAAAGGAGACAGAGGAGGATGCACTAATCATCAGCTCATTGTTCCTCACTGTTTGCATGGGTCACCCAAGCCATTCTTTACATGTCAAACCACGTTTGTGCCGACGCCAGCAATAAACTTTTCTTTACTCAACCCTTGAGACTAGAAAAGAAAAAGAGAGGGAGACCAGAATTCTCTTCTACTCTTTCTTGTTCCAAAACATCTATCAACCCGTCCACCTTCAGCAGAGCTAAGCTTCAACAAGTCAACTCACAACTTGTGCAATTGTAAATAATGGTTTGCTTATATGTACTAGAGAGAGAGAGAGAGTACTCTTCACATTATTGTTTTCCCACTTGTACGGAGAGAGAGAAAGAATCCTTCCACAAATGATCACTCTTTTCACCAACATTCTTTTTTGACTCTGTTTGTGTTTTCCCCTTTGAAAAAGAATTCTAATTGTAAACACAAGAGGATGATTCTGTGCGAGATTGTAACAATGGAAGGGACAATATTCAAATTAAAATTGAAATTTGCTTTGTTAGTAATTGGCATTATTTTTAAAAAATTGCAAACCTTTATATCTTATTATCTTCTGCCTTGATACAAAACTGTCTTTAAAAAAGCGACAGTTTGCCAATATAAACTCTTTTCATCTCATTCAACATTTGGTATGTACCTTTTCTATTGTACACTTGGAATGCTTGAAAAAGTAACAAAAGTGTCGACACGCTTTTTTCTCCCTCAAAAAAACAGAGCTGGAATTCTTTCACAGGAAAAAAACTCATTGTGATGTAAGATCCCTTTCACTCTTCTTCCCCTACTTTTTTAAGGAATATATATACACAAAGCCAGTGTAAACGTTGAGAGCTTTAAAAAACTCTCTTGTCTCTCCCCCTCTCTCTATCTCTCTCTGTCAAGCACTTTGAGGGTAGAAAACTATAGATGGTAAGAGTTGAGTGAGAAAGAACGAAAGAGAGAGTGAGTGTGTGTGTGTGTGTGAAACCGCCATTATTTTCCACTGTGGAAATATCCTTTTAGTCTCTTGAACCAGACACATAAATCTCCAGCTACTTTACAACTGACTCAATAAAGTCAGCGGAACAATGACACAACTAATTGCGTGGGTGTAACTGTCCTCACGTCCCATCTTCTCTCTCTCTCTCTTTCTGTGTGTCTGTGTGTGTCTGAGGAGAAACCCTTTATCCTCCTATTTCCAAAGTTGTTAACTTGAATTGCTCTCTCTCTCTCTCGTTCTAGTCCCATCCTTACACTACATGTCTCAACACGCATGCACCTCACACACAACAGAAGAATAGACAGAATTGGAGGAGAATGGAATGTAGAATGTACTATCGTAAGAGATAGACAGAGTCTATATCAAAAGACAAGAGAGAGAAGGGGGAAAGATGTCGGTGTGTCTCTAATTTTTTTCTGGTAGAGACCAGGGCAAAGGAATTTGATCTCTCGGAACTACAAAATACAAAAAAAAATATTCGCATACAACATGGACCAAGGGACAGAGGAGAAGAAGGTTTGTCGCAATAGGGCTGTATCTGTGTATGTATGTACAATACTAAAATGTACACACTCTGCTTGATTTCTCTCAAGGTTTTCAGTCAAAGTGCAATGCAGTGTTGCAAAGAGGATCAAGGAGACGGTATGGCTGTCTGTACTGTACACAGACACACACAGTAGTGTACAGTGTATTAAGTATCCCTAGGGAGCTTCAATGGCCAGCGCCAAAAAAGCAGGCTCGTGGAAATCTCCAGGATTTGTCCAGTGAACTAGCATGGAAAGAATAATGAAATGCGACAAAGTCCACGCAAACAACAACGAAAGGACTCTCTTCTCCTCCCAAATACTCCAACCTTATATTATACATGTATGTGTAGAGAGTGTCTATGTGTGTACGTGTGAGTGTACTTTTGTCTATGCTTCTTATCCCCGAGTGAATTTTCGTTGGTCCCATTTGCGATTCACGAATAGCTCCCTTTAAGCTTAAGTACTTGTCTCGTATGTTTTTGGATGTACGTTTCTTATGCGACTGCTTAAAGAGAGAGAGAAGAGTAAGAGAGACCTTCCTTTTTTTATTCCTTCTGTCTCTGTGTATACTTATCCAGAGTGTTACAAAGTGGTGTGTTTGTGTGTACACTGTTTTTATTAAACTACTTGTTTTTTACAGTCACACACAAGGAGAAGAGAGAGAGGGGGGTAGAAAAAATAAAGGAGAGTCTAGCACAATAAAATATTTTTTTATCTAATTAATGCTAAGCAGCCAGACACAAGATGAGAAGAGACGAAGCTATCAAAAAAAACCGACTTACAAGCTGCCAGCAAAGTCAAAGCAAACAAGAGAAAAGAAGACATTTTTTATCTCCCCCTCTCTTTCTCTCTCGTTCTGTATTTTACTCTCTCCTGTACTAAAGTTAGTGTGTAGTCGGAAGAGAGAGAGAAAGAAATGCAAATGTCGGGAGTTTATACAGGGGGTAGATGGAGAGTATAGATGAATGCTCTGAATGAGGAATGACGGAAGTGACAAGAACAGAGAATGGCAGTGTGACTACATACATATGAAGAGTACTTATGTACCCACACACTCTGTGTAGAGAAAGAGAGAGAGACAGGGAGAAAGATGAAGATAGCGACGTGTCAGAGGACAGAATTGAGAAACAAACACCGGGATGAAAGCTGAGAATTCATAACAAAAAGGTCAAAGTCGGCATTGTGTGTGTGTGTGTGTGACAGAAAGAGAGAGAGAGAGTGAGAGACAGGGAAAGGAATTCCAAGCACGAATTCCCACTTCACGCAAAAATGAGACACAATCCTATCCTTTGTGGCACTTTTAAATTATCCTGTGCAACCTTTACACCTAACTAAAAGTCAGTCGACGACGCTAGAATTTCTCACTTCACACTCAATAGCCCTCAACTTCATCCTGTCAACTCTCAGCATTACCATCAACCATTCATTCTGTCTTCTTAACTCACAGTCTCTGCTGCCAACAAACGAATTCTCTACATGACCTGTACAACTTTACGTTTGCTTCCATGACCCCCTCCTTTTTCTCTTTTCCCCTCTCTCTCTCTTCCCATCTCCAGAAATCTCCCTTTTCACCACCAAAATTGTCGACTTTACAAAGTAAAAACAGCTGAGTAACAAATGGAAAATTAACAGCCCTTTTTTGCCAACGCATTCTTCAAACTCACTTCCGTGTCCGTACCCATCAAATGTGTGTGTGGTGTGATGTTTGTGTGTGAGGGTAAAAATACCTAGCTGAAAGGGGGAGAGGGACCCTTTAAATAAAGGGACTAGTGAAGGCCCTCAAAACCTTATACGTACCATCATCTGTGGGGATTAGAGTTAACTACCAGAACAACAAAAAGGAGGGTACTTTGGTCTTTGTTGTAAAGGGATCCACTCAAAACGGTCGTGCGAGGGAGCAGTCAACGTTTTAGTTTCGATCAATTCAAAATGTTTTAATTATCAAATCTTAACCGTCTTTTTAATTAAGTTAAAAAATTCTCTACTTTCCTTTTTCAGGATGCACAATGGAAAATCCAATTAATTGTACCAATTTAGAAACTTTGTAGATTTGTTCTTGAAATTGTTCAAAAAGAACACAGACAATTGACCAGCTCGAAAAGGAAACAAGAAAATAAAGAAAGTTCGAGTGGAAGGATGTAAATCGATCGAGTTGGGCCAATGTGTCTAGTCCCTACACACACACACACACTTGTGTGTGTGTGTGTGGATCGGAAGCAGTAATAATTTAGGACCGGTGCCGTTATTGGTGTGTCCCTCGAGGATTTTTGTGACTTTTGATGGAAACAGATTCACTCACAAGTGACACTCCGATTCTTCTTTTCGATCCCTTTATTCTTCTTTCTCCTTTTTTCCTCTCTCCTTCTCTATTCTTTCCTTCTTTTATTGTAATGTAACTTTCGGTTGAGTATCTCTCTTCTTCTTCTCTCTCTCTCACTCGATTCCCAAATCCCTCAGGATTGTCATCTCCTATTACCCGTTCCCTACGTCTCTCTACATATACCCCTCACGCTCACACCCAAGTACACACACACAAATCCAGATCATCCCTATATTACACACAACTACCCGGAGAGAGAGAGAGAGAGAGAGAGAGAGAACAGCTTCATCTCATCTCAGCTACTTATGCTCCACTATGTTTTGTAATATCCCACATATTCTCCTATTTTCATACAAATCCAAAAGTGCGCAAACAACACAAAAGGGGGAAAAATCTTTATTTTTCCATCCGTTTCCCCCATACCTTTTTTAACCAGAAATTGTATACCAAAACATTATTCGCCTCCTTGAGTGCACTGTCTCTCAATCTTTTCATGTGAAAAAAGCAACAACAAAGTTACACACAACTCTCTTCATTTCTTCCACATTTTTTGTGGAGAAATTCTAACACAATCTACAACTTGTTTTTTCGCTCTTTCTCTCTCTCTCCAGAAAAAACCGTTGATGATCTTCCACCGTCGTAGTAATAATTTGGGAGAAAATGGTTTAAACTGTCTCTCTCAATTTGTAAAATACAATATCCCATAAAGTTTGGTTTACCCTACAAACCACCTTCACACACACATATAGGTATAATACCTATCTAGGGATAATAGAAAGTTTATATAAAATTGAAGAGAAAAGGGAGGGAGACTCGGATTTAGTTTATCCTTACAGTAGATTCAGATGATGATTATGTGGATATTTCCTTAGAGTGGAAGGACGGAAGGAAGTATGACTGGAGTACGTCACACATAAAATGAGTAAAAAGCTTTTAGTAATCATACGGATATGTAAGGGGAGTTATATGTACCTAGAAGGAGTGACAGTGACGGTCTATACATACCATATGTGTGTATGAGTGTGTGTGTGTCTTGTGTATGGATGGTGTAAAAGGTGTGACACTGATGGTTGTAAGCATTTGAAAAGTGATTAGCTGAACGACTCGTTCAGAACGACCTTATCCTCTTTCTCTCTCTCTCTGTTACTCTGCCTCTCAGAAGTCTCAAGAATTAGACGAATTTGTTGTGTCGTTCGTAAGTGATTGATTACGACAAGAGCCATAGAAAGACAGTAAAGGATTAAAGACGTGGGAATAGAAGAAGAATCTTCTGATGAGAATCCTCTTTCTCAGAGTACTACACACCACAAATACACACACACACACAACACGCACGCACATGGAGTGGGTAGGGAGCATGTACAAATGGAGTTCATGTAAGGTACTTGGTTTGAGTTGTCCTTCTCCTCAACGTCTAAACTTTCCAATAGCATTCACATCCAGGAAAAAAAGCAAGCTTCTCTCTCTCCCTCTTTCTCCTTTTTTCCCTATTACTTTGAAAAAAATGGAAAGGAAAAAAAGGGGAAAAACTAGTGCTGCTACTTCCTCATTTACCTTAGCTCTAAGGTGATTTTATTAAGAAAAAGACTCAAGTCTGTAAAAAAGAAAGACCCCCTCCCATTTCTAAGAACTAATTCTGAATAGTGAGAATACTTTTCATATTATACCCACAAGAGTAGTAGAAATTAAAATAGGTAATTGTTATGAAATAATTTTTTGATAACAATTATTATTGTACAGGTTGGATCAAAAATACCAATACTCAAATTTTGACTGAATGGAGGAAATAGAATGCCAAGTATGGATTAAATTGGTAGTATAGTGAAAGTTTCTATTTGTATGTTTGTGTGTGTGTTTGCTGTTAGAATAAAAAGTGGATGACAGAAGAGGCGGCCGGAATTGCTTAAAATTCAAAACATGACTGAGTACTGAGTACCCTCGAAAGACTAGAAATAATACTGTATTGAATTTATGCTGTTTGAGGAGAGAGAGAGAAACTCCGGAAGGGATCCAATGATTTGTGTGACAGTCGTGCATAACTCAAAACGATATGAATCTATTAAGGAAACTATTGACGCTAATGTTGGATCCGCTACAAGACAACCTCACTCCAACAACACACAAACGGACACACACGTTCACCAAGTGAAAACAATAAAGTATCTCTTTTCTCAATTTTTTTCCTCATGAGTATCCAGCCAGAATAAACTTTATGATGTATTTTTTGCACATCAATCTCTGCACCACAACTCAAATGAAATATTATTGTTTATTAAACTGAATTTTGAGAAGAGAGAGAACCACAACAAGAGAAGGCAAGAAAAAGAAGAGAAGTGCATATATGGAAAGCATACTAGCATATGAATAGGAGGAGTCTTTACATCACACACGCACATTTTTCAGTGAAGCTCATTCAAGTGAGGTATCAAAATTTTGACTGCTACTTCTACTTCCCTTACAACTTCACCCTCACAACATACCGTAATGCTAAACAGCTCATAATAAATAAATTTTGGGTTGAAGTGTAAATGGGGTTTTAAATGAAATTTTTCATCCTTCTCTCTCTCTCCAAAAAATTCCAAAATGTACACCTTTGAACCCTCAACTATTTTGCAATTGAAATATAACATTCTGATGATGAGAAAGATGATTTTTTTCACAGACAGAAAAATCCCACTCTCTTTAAATACACATGTACTCTACAGATGTATATTAGGTAAAATGTTTGTATGTATACATCTTTTGGAAGAAAATAGGAAAACAGATGGATATCGTACAATTTTGCATACTTTACTCCAGTCATAAACTAAATACCGTTGAAAATGTATTATAGCTAACTGTTGTAATTTAGTAAAAAAATAAAAAGTACAATTCGGAATATACCCATTATGTATGTGTACTAATGTTATATTCCTGTCTTTCTCTCTGTTCCAAATGGAATAAAAATGACTAGTCAAAAAATCCCATTTTACACCCTCTGCCCCTCTTCCTTCATACTCTTTTAAGCGTGAGTCTGGTGTGGTATACCTCTTCACACACACACAACACTTTTCAGACACACTCAACAAGAAAATGGCTTTTGCAGAAGACTTTAAAGTTGTGTGTGTGTGTGTGAAGCCTTGATGCCTTTTTTCAATGGTTTGGAACCAAAAACGAGGGATAATGTTTTCTGTTCTAAATGCGGAGAGCAGTCCATGCAATAATACTTGGGACTCAAGAGAGAGAGAGAGGTAAGTTATACGGATTGTAAAAATACATGTAATAATACACATATTTTGGAATACTATCTTCCACTCCACACTACACCAAAGTACAGGATCTATGTAGTATGTGTTTGTAAGAAGTTAGGTCGGTCGGTGGGTGCAAAAGAAGAAGAGGAAGAGGACACGGTGAGAGTTTTGTCTAGATATCTGAGAGATAGTCTAAAGGTTTGTACCCAAACTTCTTCCTCACACACACACAAACATTCGTATGTTGTACACGCTTATTATATGCACTGCATTGACATTGAAGTGGAG
Organism: Pygmarrhopalites habei; assembly: GCA_009870185.1. Taxonomy (NCBI): domain Eukaryota; kingdom Metazoa; phylum Arthropoda; class Collembola; order Symphypleona; family Arrhopalitidae; genus Pygmarrhopalites; species Pygmarrhopalites habei. Next base: position 6,839 of record WJFB01000351.1, on the reverse strand, counting down.
AGAGAGGGAGAGAGAGAAGAGGAGGAGGAGGGTTGGAGTTGTAGAGAGGTCCTATATATTGCCTTCGTATGTGGATGGATGGATAAGTTGGTTTGAGAAGATGACTACAGAATGATCACGGGGAAGAGGAAAACACAAGTACAACACAACACTGCATAATGGAGCAAGGTAATGTAGAAACAGTTTCTTTTCTCTCTCTTCCCGATACCTAAATACACACACGAAAAGATTTAAAACTCAGCTTGGGGAAAGACGGGTACATATTACATATTGTGAGGAGGAGATACAGCTATGTAATGTAATGTATGGTGTGTGTGTGTGTAACATGGATTCTCCAAGCCTCACGGCCCCTTCCAAAATATTCTTTGAGTTTTTGATCTAGAGATGTGCAAGATTATTATTTATGACACACTACTGTCTTGTTCTCGGTTACACGTTCAACCATCCACCTCCGTTCCATCTCTCTCCCTTTCTCTCTCTCTTCTCTTCTGTGTTTGTAAAATGTACGTATTTGCAAAGGGGAGAAACAAACGTTATGCATCTATTTACCTCTTATTGCCGATGAAAGAGAGAACTCATATAATGTATAAAGAACTGTCTTCTTCTTCCTCCTCCTCCTCCTCCCTACTTGAAGCTCTTAGAGAGAGGGAGAGCAAAACGGGGAAAAAACCTTCATAATGTGTCTCGGCGTAGCAATTCGTGTATAGCTGCATGTATAATAGAAAGCTATGCATAAGAAAGAGAATACAAGAAGAGGAGAGTTGTTTTGCAAACTTGACTTGTTCTCCTCCTCCTCCTTGTGTCTATGTACTCTCTCTGTAGCTCTGTCCCATAATGCATACATTATCAAAAAGACACACTACCCATCCCATCCCATCGATAAAAAATGTCGACGAGAATAACTTTTGTTTATCCTTGCGTCTCCGCTCCACATCACGCAGCAATAGAAAGAAGAGGCAGGGGAGGAGGAGGAAGAAGAGGAGACACAAAAAAATACAAACGTATTTTTTTGAGCTATGGATATAACACTATAGGAAAAATGAAACGACCACATTTATACAAACCTTAATTTTACAATAAAACTGTATGCAGAGAGTGAGTTTTATAGGTGCTTTCATGAAATTCAATCTAGGGTGGCTACACAGTCTATTTCAAAATCTATACAATTAAAAGAGGCTGAGAGAGACACAGAGAGGAAACCTACGCTTTGTGTATTCTTTTTGACTGTGGATTCTTTACTGTGTGGATGTGTGTGCCTGTGTGTGTGTGAGAAAGAGAAGGAAGATGTGTGGTGACAATTTGTGAATGTAATCTATGTATTCTCTTAAGTTCCATTATCGGGGTATGTACAAATGGATGAGAGAATTGTAGGGAAAAAAACGTTTCCATTGTACAAGATTTAGCACACACACATGAGGCATTTTAATTGGTAATGAGGACTACTGAGGAGGAAATAAAATTCTTTTGTAAATGGGACTATGGGATTGTGGTACAATGGAAAGGAGATTTTTTTGTACTATTGTTCAACGCTGCAAAATCCTGCTTAAAACAGAGTCTCAACAATTGAAGATATATTTATAGAAATCTTTTTACTGAACAGCTTTAATTAACGAGGAGACAGTTTGTGCGAATATCTGTGGAAATGAAAGACTAGGAAGAATGAAATGGAAAATTCTTTGAAATTAGTGAAAAATTCCAGGAACAAAAATGTGAAGAAATGTCCTATTTGTACAATCAGGGGAATCTTGATTAAAATATTTCAATTTCTTCCTTCTTTTTTCATTCTTCGACACGATTCAGAGATCAAATAATTAAGAGAAACAGCAGAAGAACGAGTGGGGAAAAATAACCAAGCAACATGTAACAACGAAGAATAGTATAGAACTCGTATAGATTGAGTGTTCTCATGTTGATTGCAAAATGGAAAGAGGTACAGAAAGAGGAGAGAGAGAGAAGTTTGAAAAAGCAAATGAGAAGAAGTTTTGATATGAATTTGTAGGCGTAACGTGAAAATGAAGAAACCCTTTGGCTGGTTTTGGTGGATCCCGAAAAAAAAACTAAAGTGAAACAGAGTTTTTCAATTCTAAGGTTATATGCTCCCACAGTTATTCCTATCAAATTTTATTTGATTAGGCTCGGAGATAAATGATTCAAAATAAGTGTAGTTGAGACAGCTTACCATCATCATAAGTAAGTTTTGAATCTATTGAAGATTCCGAGAGAGAGAGAGCAAACATTTCCCAGCTCTCCTCATCCTCCTCCTTCCTCACTATTCAGTTTTTGAGATGTTCGTAGGTGCCTGGGAGAGAGTTTATAGTTGTGTTCTACGTAGTGAGTGAGTGAGAGAGTCTGTGTGTGTGTGTTTGAGTGTCAAAATTCAAGCAGTGATCCTGTAGTCGACTCTAAATGAGTGCCCTGATGATCATTGATGCGTTTCCAGAATTCCTAAATGATGACAAATTTGACGCGGCTCTCTACCTTTTTCCCTTCGTTTTGTTCAAGGAGATCTCAATTACCCACTTATCTAACTATCCTTCTACACGCATATTGTATACACTCTCATCCTCTCCTCTCTACTCTGTGTGTACATACACCCCTCTCACTTCTATTTACATCACCCTCACCTCTTCTCCTCCTACTCCACCTCCCTGTCCCAACTATTTACACTTGTAATTTAAAGTCAGAAACAGCAAATTTGCACCCTTCTCTCGTACTTTAGATTTCCTCACAAAACTCCTCAGTGTGTGTTAGTGTGTGTGTTGTGTGATGGGGGAAGAGGAGGAGGGGTTTATTAAAGCCAATCTCCCAATGTTTCACATGATGATACAGGATAATATCGCACAACTTTTTCTTATTATATATGTAATCTAGTGTCTTTCTCAGAATAATTTCACTTTTTAATATGCTCAATTATTCCTAACACTCCTCTTCAAAAACTTGACTCTATTGAATTACCTGTAATTCCAGAAAAAGGAGAAAGTTTTGCAATTTATTTTTCTAACCAGTCCATGTCTCATTTGTAACTACATCTTTGAATGCGGATAGTTACATGCTTACGAGGATAAGGTTTTTTTTAAAAAAACAAATAACTTTTTACGGAAATATAATTGGCCGGAAATTCTGACCTTTGAATAAACGTGTGAGGAAAAGGTAAACACAAGCATAAATACTGAAATTGTACACACTAAAAAAAGAAAGAGGGGGAAATCTTTTGGTCCGCTTCTACTCCAAATACTACTCTAGTGTAGAAAGTACAGAGATCGACAGAGAAGGGAAAAAAGTGTCCCAGTCCCAGGATTACTATGAAAAGGGGAGAGAAAAGAGGGGAATTATTGGTCTAAATGAAATAAATTGTGAAGAGAGGTCAAAGAATTGGTTTAGAGTGTCTAAATTGATTGACAGATTATTACATACAAGGGAGGGCAATGCAATGGATGTGGTACAACTTCCATATACTGTGGCGTGTGTGTATGTGTACGTGTGTGTAGGGAAATATTTTTGGAATAAAATTCAATGTTGGGGCTATGTAATTGCCTCTTGAAACAATTAACCCCTCGAAAATCTCAAATGTCAACAACTGATGATCGAGGAGCAGAAATCACAAGTGTGAGATGAGTTTACAAGGAAAGCCTTGCCTTGCCTAAATTTAATTTCTCATTCTCATTGCATTTGCCGAGGGTTCGGATCCTCCCTCTTTCAAATGTACAAGTACAACATGAGAGAGAAAGAGAGAGAGAGAATGTGTGTATGTGGAGAAAGAGTCCAACCAGATGAAATATTACATTTGGCAATGCAAGGAATAACATTATGTGGAATGTGTGTGTAGGTCCACACATGACAATCTACGGAGAGTGAGTGCATACAACGTTGGATTTTGCTGATGGATGGATGTACATGGGGAGAGGGATGGAGTGTGTGTAGTCCGTCGACAAAGAGAGAGAGAGGAGGGGAGAGGGAGAAAAGGGAAAGGAAGCTAGGATTTTGAGATGTAATGCAATCAATATGATGGAGACGATGAAGCGATGAAATCTTTTGATGAGGGAAATATACCAGTAAATTTATAGAGATAGAGAGAAAGAGAGGGGATGATGAAGGTGCTACAATCTAACTTGAGGCACAAAGCCTTTTTCCATCGAGTCAACCCCGGGAGTACACGGAAGGAGGGAGGGGGAGGAGGTTGTCTGCTACTGTTGGTAGGTGTACACAAGAGTAAAGGAGTAAAAAGGAAGGAGGTCTACGATCCACCATCATCATGATAGGAAATGGGTTTGTGTTTGTTTTGACGCACAAGTAATTAGCGAGCGAATGAATACACAAACACATGTACTTCTCAAGATGTTACCCAACTCAAAGGAACTTCTCTTCAAAAACTCTACAAGTAGATTGCCAATCCAGAGAGAACGAAACGGAGAAAACCGACAAGGCAATCCAATACACACACACACGCATACACGAAGAGGCACACACAGGGTGAGAGGGATACGAGCACTAATTTGACTATACTCTCTCTCTCTTCTCTCAAGACTACAACTCTCCTTTCAACTTTATTCTCAAACAGCTTTGTTTGCACTCTTGACTTCATTTCGAAATTACAAAAATGAATTTTAGAACAAAATTGACAACTGTTGTGTCTGTCTCAAGAGTCAGTTGAATAATCATTTTGAATTAGTTAGCTCTACTTTTGGGGATTCATAACTTTGTGAAACAAATTTTGCTTCAATTATTTTAACTTGAGATAAATGTATGGCATATTTGTCAATCCAATTGTGAATTTTTTTTGTTACATTTGTCCCCATATTGTACACCCTCTTTACTTTTTGTTGTGTACTGGTAGGAGAGAGAAAAAAGATGATGAATGGTGAGTGATGCTCTTGAGTCCTTCCTTTTAATCTCATAAATTGATGGAGTATTTCCTATTTATATTTCTATTCCCAGGAAAAACGACAAAAAATTTTTTTTATAATGATAAAAATGTGCAGCAAAATAAAGAGAGTGAGTTTAGTCATTCTCCTTGGTATTCCATTTATGTATGACTTTTCCTATGAATAGTTATTTCATTCCTAACCGGCATCATATTTCATATAATTACACAAACATATGAATAATCCTCAATGTATATTTGTATGCACATAACGTATACTGTAATCCACAATATAGAGTTACTATCAGAGTCTCTCTTCCTCATCACAAATTGTCGACACATCCCCATCTTTATCCTCTGGACTTGATTCCGAACCCGGCTTTTTTTAGGAAATAAAACCAGGGAATTGCTCTTGATTTTCTCTGGACAAATTTTATTTTCTCTCTCTCTCTCTCTCTTTTTCTGTGTGTCTGTGAGAGAAGAGAGAGGGAGAAAAGGGATTGAGGAAGAGACGACAAAGTTCAAAGCAAAAATTTCTTGGTTAGGTTCTCATTTGAAAAGCAATGATAATCTACTCTCTAGAGAGACTCCACTTTTACCTCCCTCTCTCGCATACCACACACACGCACGCACACATACACACACAAGCACAAATAAGCTCGAGTCAGTTACCACTAACTACTTTTACCCATTTACAATATTGCTTTTGCCCCGCCATGGTTGATTTCTCTTGTTATCATCTTGCTTTTTCGCCCTCCACAAAAAATCACGCCCTACTAACGTTTTGTGTGAGTGCATCTTTTTTCTCAACTTCAAAAAAAGACTCTCTCAAAGACAGAGAAAGAGAGAGACAAGTTTCAGTGTTCCTCTACACACACACACACCCCTTTACGCAATCTTGTACATTACATAACTTGTACCCACTGTCTTCACCCTCAGCCTATATTGTGGCAATAAATAACAAGTGTGTCATTTCGTTAGTCACTTTAGGAAAAAGTCTAAAGGGATCACCTCACACAAAGCCACACATGAACACACACACGCTCATTTTACATTGGACAATGACTGGACATGACTTGGGCTATTCCAAATGAAAATAAAATGAACAAGGAGAGAAAGACTACCACTATAACAACATCACATTGGCTCTTAAAATTTAATTTAGAGTTCTAGACGATTGTAAGTGGTAGAGTATTTTTTTTCTTTCTTTCTCTCTCTCTCTCTTTCTTCTATTTGTATTTGTAGTGTGTGTGTTCGCACTTTGAGAATAACATTGTCAATAAATATATTGTATATACAGAGACAGACAGGGGCAGGGAGGGCGGTAGGGAAGAATAGAAGAATTTCTAATTGAATCAGTAGATCTATACTATAGCCACTCTGGCCTCTCCCTCACACACACACAAACACAAGTACAGTGTGTGTGTGTGTGTCTTGTGCTGGCGTTTGTGTTTGAAAGGAAAAAAAAGAGTTGATGGTTGTAAATTCAATAATGATGTGGGACCATGTCATAAACTTGAAGGAGCATTTTGTCGCGACAATCTAAAGCATTCTAGTCTATTTGCTCGTGAGTCTTCATAAAATGAGACTGTCTCAAGTTCACACACACACATACGGCCATTCGAAAGAAGGAAGAGGAAGAGTGTGCGTGCGTGTTGGAGTGTAAATATACTTATACTGTGGCTGGATCTGCGGGGAATGGATGTAGTAGTAGAAATTTACCCCATTATATGGTAGGTATGGGTAGGGAGGAGAAAGAAAGAGAGAGAGAGAGGCAGCGTGCGGGGTGAATGTAAAAAGATGAAAAAGACGAGCCATATCGTTGGCTTGCAAGCAAAGTAACCCATGTGCAGATTTTCTTAACTGCAAAGTAACCTATGTGCACGCTTCTTGACATAGAAAAAAACCATAGATTGTCACTCTTCCCGCTGCACACTGCACATAGGTTACTTTGCAGCTAGGAATTTTCACAGTCTGC